>CATIWQ010034834.1:0-38023 GCA_949673415.1 Euphorbia schlechtendalii
CAGCACGGCCGCTAAGGGTGATGAGATTGTTTCTCATTTCTTTTTCCTCTAGGCTTAAGGAATTGATGTTTAAAGAAGAAGGAAGAATGCAAAGATTGACGAGATGCGAAAAGAGGTTATTTACCTTCTTTGAAGGCTTCAATGAATCAAGATTCAATATGCCATTGTACACTTGCTTGATGTGAGCTATGAGAAGCTCATCTTGAATTTGAATTTCGATACCGGAGTTTTGGAAAGAATCCATTAGTGAGAATTGTATTGCTGTGAAATCAACCCTTTTTTATGCTTGTATTGTGTTATCGATGAATTCCGTTAGAGGTATTTGTAGGAGTTGGCTTTCACTTCTTCAATGTAGAAAATAGTAAATATGATGTTGGACTAATTAATAAAAAATTAAATAACAATATTTTCTTGTTTAAATAAGTATGAAAAGCTGCAAGTGTCATGCCATGGGATCCAATTAGTAGTATGATTGCTATATAAATCATATAAAAAACAAATGGATTATACCTCATATTTTAATGAATATAGAAGAAATATCCTGTTTTAGACCCAAAAAAAAGAAAAAAAGAAATAGCAAGTAGTTCCTTTCACACCTGATGTTATATACTTCAACAAAATTATAAAAATAAGATCCTTCAACTTGTAGTGTTCCCACCACAATCTTAAGCACATGAACTTAGATTAATATGCAAACTTGTAAGAATATTTGTATTCTCACGAGTCCTATATTATCGTTCGGTTGTATTAGATGTCAAATTCATATTGACTATCAATTTTTCTAATATGAAATACAATTCAAAGATGCATCAGTTTTATATAACGCATTAGAATTCTGATTAGTGTAACAAGTGTTGTCGGATCCAGTAAAGAATATTGGACGGGAATATTTAAAATCAACAATATAATCTATCTGTTTAAAACCCGTTGATCCAATCGGTTGAACCGTTCACTGGATAACCGAGATTGGTTAGTAAACTATTAGATTAGTTTTATTGTCAATGTTCAAATAAAACATACTAAATCATATTGACTAAAATCTGAACGATTTAAACATTTAGTCAAGTTAATTTAAATGAGTTGCTATTTTAACCAATATTGAATCAAAATTTCAAAGTAAATTGTTATATTTTATTTGATACTATTCTAACCATAAGGGTACAATGGTTTAAACATATAATAGTTTTTCCGGAGGAACAATGTATTCCTCCATTGGAAAAAGTTATGGAATGGGTTGAAAATTTCGAGACGAATGTCCCAACTAAGTTAACGCGTTCGCTTGCCTACAAAACACTCATCCCTCTTTTCATTAAAGAGAGCATGTCACAAATTGTGACTTGCCCAGATAAATACAAGGTTCATATACATTTCACGAACATAATAAACCCGAATCTATTAATATATCCGAAGCAGAAAATGAAAAAGTCTTATTCCTAATCTTCAAGAGGAACAAACATCGGTAAATATTCACAACAAACAAGTCTTCTCGATCCAGAACATCTTAAAAATGAGTTTGTTGTTTCTTTTCCAGATGCTCCAAGTGATTGAGAACTAGAGGGCTGTTGTAAACTCTCTTTACACCTGAATTAAAGTATGATCTCCACAGCAGAAGGAAGTAGTCAGAACGACCAGGGATTTGAGACGGATATACCAAGCCATTTGAATGCTCTACACCAAATGGACCAGCTATCTTTACAAAATAGAAGTACGAGATCAATTGATTTAGGGGCTGAATAGATGGGGCAAGATGCATCCAGGAAGGAACCTCTCGATATAATAAATTCTTTAGTTGGGATCCTCCTATGAAGCACAAGCCACAAAAAAAAATAGAATTCGTGGTAACATGCAAGTGGCCAAAACCAGATCGAAGGAGGCTTGAGACCTCGGCTAGTGAATTTCCTCGTAATAACCGGCGTAAAAAGATGCAGTCGAGTACCTTTTGTGACCCAATATTCCAAAGAAAAAGATCGCCATTACTCGGGAAAGAAAGATTAATTTGAGTCGTAATTGTTGGGACCGTGACTGAAGAAGGAAAGATGGATGGGGTTGCTTCAAAGATTAATTTTTCAGCATTGTGTAGCTGTCCAGTTTTGCCAGCCGAAGACATTGAGCCCAAAGTGGCCTACCTTGCATAGTGCTGCTGAACAGCTCCAAATAGAGCTATTGAACAGAGCCCTCCTTGCGTCCACAAACCTGCCATAAGTCACGAAAAATGTCCTTAAAGGGCCACTCGATGTCCAATTATCTCGCCAAAATTCCCCGAATACCCGTTTCTTAACTACATAACAAAATTTTTCATGTAGAAGTCCCAAATCCGATCATGACGGCAGCAGTTGGAGATTATATCCCTCCAAATCGATGGAAGCTTTAACAAGTCACAATTCAACAAATCCCACCAAGAAACAAGGCCATGTCTATTCGTGCAAAAAATCGACCAAAGTGACACATCTTCTCTATTCCGAAGTCGTCAAATCCATTTAAGAAGAAGGCTACAATTCTTTAGTTTGAAGTCCTGAATCGATAAGTCTCCTAAACGATTTGGTAAGTTAATTGTGACCCAACTCACCTTTCATAAACCCCTACTAGTCGAGTCTCCCTCTAGAGAAAATTTCGTATGATTTTTACCAATTTATTTTTCATTACTATTGGAAGTTTGAAGAGTGAGAGCATGTAAATCATGAATGACGAGAGTACCGATTTAATCAAGACTTCGCTTCTCGAATAAGAAAGATATCTTCCTTTCCATGAGGCTAAACAAATATGAAATTACCTCACTAACACATCCCAATTACCGGAATTTAACCACATATATTGTAAAGGAGTCCCAAGGTAACAAACGGGAAATTTCTCGACTTTGCATCCCATTTTTGTCGCACAAGAACAAACTGTAGCTTCATCAATATTAATTCCAATAAGTGAACTCTTGTCGTAATTTATCTTTAATCCCGAGATCATCTCTAGGCATCAAAGAATTCAGATAAATGGCTCGGTGAGAGTTACATCCACTGGGAGGAAACATATCGTATCATCTACGAATTAAAGCAAAGAGACGTCAGAAATTATTTGAGGCCTTCACCGTTAGAAAAAAAAATGAACGGCGATAGGGGATCATCTTGCTTCACCGTTGGCAATCTATCCGAAATAGCATACGAAACCAACACCTTATCGATACAAGAAATGGATCTTTAATTATGCCATGTGTAATCCTTGCCCTCCAAAGGGATATATAGGAGTTCGCAATCATTTATGAAGTCACAGAAATGCATAAAAGAGGGAGAGGTCGACCCACTTGAACGTTCGTGAGCATGGAGTACCTCATTGAAGTCACCGCATACAATCACATTCTCAAGTTGTGAGATAAACCAGTGTCAATTCTGCCCACATAACTCTCCTTTCATTCTGATCCATGAAACCATAGTTTCCGAAGTGTGATGTCTAAGACCGATTTTACTTTCGTATCAATTAGTACCACAAAATCTAAATTATGCTTCCTTGTCATGGAATAAATAAAATGGTGCTTCAAGCTATATGTAATACCACCTTGACAATTTCAACTAATAAATGACAACGACATAAAAGAAAAAGATAAAACCTTGGTAATGTAGCCTCAATTATGATTCCATACGAGCCTGAATAGCGCCAACGACCAAGGACTTGGAGCTCTCTTTGAAAAGGTTGTGTTTAAAATAGTTTGTCCAAGTCTGGAGCGCTTCACTTGGCCTTTGTAAATGTGATTGCAAAAACAAACAATTCATATTCCTAATGTCCGGCTCCGAGGAGAATGACGAAGATTGACACGTTTTTGGGACAACACTTGATCTTTCGACATGAAGGAAAACATTATACAAGTTAATAGAGGGTGGAATAGCATTGTTCAAGTTTGAGACAGCCTGAACAATGGTCTTAGTAGCATAAATGTGAGCGGTTTCGGTTCTTTTCAATTCTCAAATTGACTTTGTGCTAGTCTTAATATCCAATGATAAACCAATCCATCTATCTTCCTCATATACGGCAATGAAACTAGATGAAAGTGGCCCAGTATGGTCACAATTTGAGCAAGCTGCAAGCTACCGAATTCTCACAGTTACTTTCACAGTGATATTACCAATGGAAAAATTGATCGTGGAGACAATTAAACCGTAAGGGACACTCATCATACAAGATACTACATCCAAATGATCCGACCCAGAGAAATTATAGTAGATGGACATCAATTTTCCTAACGTTCTTGCAATTTCCAAAACCAAGCTTTTTATAATAATGGCCAAAGGGATACCAAGAAAATCCACAATACACAACTGTTCTGATGGGATAAAATCAATCGAATAAGGTTGAACAGTGATATTACCAATGGAAAAATTGATCGTGGAGTCATTTTAAACCATAAGAGACACTCATCATACAAGATACTACATCCAAATGATCCGGCCTAGAGAAATTATAGTAGATGGACATCCATTTGCCTAACGTTTTTGCAATTTTCGAAACGAAGCTTTTTATAATAATGGCCAAAGGGATACCAAGAAAATCCACAATACACAACTGTTCTGATGGGATAAAATCACTCAAATAAGGTTAAACCTCAGAGAATAGGTTTTGAAGGGGCAGCCAATCCCCTTCCAAGAAACCAATTAGAGCATCCTCCAAGAATAAAGAGACCACTATTAGGTCCTTGCTTAACTGTATGACAAAGTTAATAGCAAAGTTCCTTCTCCAAATCAAAGTATATAGTTTGGGGATAACATTGAGCTTCCTAACTCTTGCCAAACAAGAGAGGGGGATCCAATCGACCTTCCTCACTTCTGAATTCATAATCAATTCGATAGACACTGGTACAACATCCTTTGCATATGATCGCAAATATCTCGGGGATGCTGAAAAAAGAATACCTCAAGACATCCTTTACTATCAAGGCAATCTTTACTGGGGGCTGACATTATTGATCACCGATCATTTATCAAATCTATCAATAAATGTGCAGAGCTTGAACCTTCCAATTGCTATTGTGTTCATACGATATAAAGCTTCATGGACTAGGATCATTCCTTCCAAGGTTAAAAATCCAAAACACTGGTCCCTAGCATTCCTTTACTTGGCCACATAAATGCTACAGATCACTCCAAATTTCAAGAAAACACTCTGCATGGCTGCCTTGTCGTGAGAGGCTGAAAAGTATTGAATATGACTCAGTTTTGCTGAAGTCAGGATTCGACTAAGGGGAGATGGCTGTGAGGTTGGATGGGAGCTAATTTCGAGATGATTACCGATGATAGGGTGGTGGGCTGATGATAGTAGCTTCCTAGGGTTACAGGGGTCGGGTTCGCCATTGTATTCACACATCTTTCTAGATGTTTAATGTAGTTTAAGTGGAGAAAACAATAGTTAAAAATACAATAGCTGAATTAATCTAATTTCAAAATCAATGAATGTGATACATTTTCAACTTACTTTTAACAATCGATCCTGTAATTATTTTGTTTTGATCATTTGCTTCCTTGTTAATTTTAATTTTTACTTTTTTTGAACTTAGATGGAATAATTTTATTAAATTTTCAATATAAAACAAGTAGTTTGTTAGTTAATAAATAATGAAAATTATGTATTAGTATCATAAATTCATAATGTAAGTGTTCGTAAACTAATTTAAAACTTACTTTTAGTATTAAGCATCAGTTTGTTGTTTACTGTATTATATCTTAATCTCATTAAATATTTGAAAACAATAAACCTTATACATATTTATTCTAAACTTGTTGAACCTAGTTCAATCTCGATTGATCAAATAATCATTGATCATCTACCTTCACCGGTTCGAAGGTCGGGCTAGATGGGGTGACAACCATTTTAATTATCATTATCCCTAGCCTTTTGCCATATTAATAGGGTAAACTTAAAAAAAGTACCTTGTTATTTAAGTCATATACAAAAGGGGCATGTGATTTTGTAGGTCACAAAAGAAGGTCTGAGGTTACGAACCATTAGCAAAACAATGACATTTTCTTCACTCTGTTAGTTTTGATTACGTGGTAAGGGGTATTTTAGGAAATTCAGATTTATTGTTCTTCCACATCCTCCCCAACCCTAAAATCAAACCTAATTGAAACCTAAATTCAAACCTAATTGAAATATTTTCTCCATCCCTAAAACTAGGATTTTGAGAAATTTAATTTGAATTACAAAGAAGAAGGACCTGACCCGACTATAACGATTGAATCAAGAGAGATAGAACTACCAAGGAAAGATCGTTAAAGCCTATATGAGAGAGGATCAAAACAAGGACAGTTGTGTGAGACTATAATGAATTCTCATGTTTAAGTAATAAAAGTAATAAGAAACATTTCATTAAGTAACTTTGAAGTTAAAATCTCCTTATAAGGATCTTTAAAGGAATAAGGCAAAAAGTACAAGTTTTGAGAAACACCCTCCTTAATTTCACATGTTAGAAAAGAGAGGATGAGGATGAAAATTGAAATTTTCCAAACTAACCCTTGCCACGTCACTCATTGAAAAAACCTTGTTTTACTAACGGTTCGAAATCTCAGGTTCCCTTTTGAATATGAGTGAAACCACATGGACTTTTTTGAAGTTTACCCTTATTAATATTATCCAAGTATTTTGTCTGAATCATGTAACCTACAATCAAGGGTATTCAAAAACTGAACCTAACTGAAATAATTTACTAAACTAATGAAATTTGGATTTTTGGTCTAAATGGTTCAATGTCGGTTTTACATTTTATAGATTTTTGGTTTATTAGGTCGGTTTGGTTAACTGGAAAATAATCGATATAATAAAACCATCCAATTAATTATACTATCTCTTGAAAATTTAATTACATTATATATTTATACTTTAAATCATTTAATTTAAAAAAATTATTTTTATAATATAAAAATTAGTGGTTTTACCATTATTTCTTGTGTTTTTATCTCGATAGTTTATGAATTATTATGAATTATTTTTATTTTGCGTTATAGTAATTTCAGTACAATTTACTAGAAAGTAAAGATATAAAATATCAATTTAAGTCTATAAAAGAATATAATTCAATGACACAATTAAATTTCAAACATAAAAATGTAAAACAAAACACATGTAATAGTTCGATTAAATGAACCGAGCCAGCCAAATTGGATTTTTCAGTTCAGTTTTAATTTCAATTTTTTAAGATGTTCAGTTTTTGACGTAATCGGTTTGGAATTGCTCCTGAAATAATCAATATGCTATAGATGACCTGTTGCAACCAGAATGATTGGTGTTGCATTGAAGTGTTGCAATATTTAAAGGAAAGAAGAATTTTTCGAAACACATTATAAAAAGTACTACAAAAGTGTTGCAATAGATATATTTGTTAATCAAATACACTTTCACCGCAACACTTTTAATTTAACCGTTGTGAAAAACACAGTTAATAATGAAAAATTGATGAGCGGGAAATCTCCCGTTTATTGATGAATGAAGAAAATTAATTAAAATATTTATAAATAAAAAATTATATAAATCACAAATTTTATCTCCACCTCTTTTCAATCAGTTCGTGATTGATTTTTCTTAAAAAAATACCTAAATCCTTCTAATTCAAATTCAATATTTGGTATCAAACTCTACGTTTTCCCTTATCTCACACATGAAAGATCTCGCTCTTATCCTTACAGTAACCATGGCAGTACGTTCATCCTTGTTGCTTCAACATCTTCTTGAGGAGGAGGAGGTAGAGACGATGAACTTGATCCAATCGACATTTGAACTCAATCAAAACGCGGTAGCATCCCCAGTAGAGATTCTAAAGGAAAATCTTGCAAAGGATACCTTTATTATTCTTCCGATCTCAAATCTTCTGGTAAAAATCCTCGCTACATCGGCATCTCTCGCACTTTTCAAAAAGGTCTTATTCCTCTCCATTTCTGTTCCTTTCCTTCAAAATTGTGTGCAAGATGTGACACAAATCATCTATCATGTTTGTGTTCTTCCTTTGATGAATAATCAATGTTATGGATTTTGATATGCTTGTTGCTTCATTTTATTGATTGTAGCTTATAATTACTTCATTGTTGTAATTGTAAGTCTTCGATTTTTTGTCGAGGTTTTCTTGACTTATTATGTTGTTCAAGCCTGTCATTCCAAATTTAGGTTTTATCACTTTTGTAGGTTATGGAACTACGATAACTTCTTATGCACTATATGATGTGATATTTTCAATAAATTTTTTTCTCTTTTTACTTCATGCATTCCTGTTACCCTGCTTCGTCAGTCATGTATTTTCTTCTACTGATGCTATGCATCAACCAGGTTGAATGTATGATTGTAATACAAATTTCTGTAGCTTTTTAAATTCGTTTGCTAGTGTTGGACTTCTGTCTGCCATTTATATTATCCTCTTACTATTTATTGTACCACATTGTTTTAGTTGAACAATTTATATTGAATTATATTACATGCTCAGAAACTGTGAACATGATTATTGAATTTATCAGGCACATTGGGTCCTGAATTATCTGTGATTAAGCCATGATAGTATTTTATGTTTGCATAGAATGTGCAGTGTGATGGTTTTGTGCAATTACCTGAAACTTTTGAACTTTATTTGGCTTTGATAGTATTGATACTCAGGCTAATACTTTCTTTATTTTATGTCATCATCTTTTTATACATATAAGATTGTGATAAAATAGCTTATGAATTATATATTGATGATCAGTTCCTAATTACATTGTTGGAAAATCTGAAGTTGAGGCCTCGAAAGATGGGCGAAGTCTTGTAGATTTTTATAACGGTTGTGCTGGGTACTTTGTGTGCGTCAGTAAAGATCATTCTAATGATAAGCAAGTGGCAAAAACACAACTGCCAGTCTGTGTAGGCCTTGAGGTCATTTTCTTCATCTCTTTCTCTCTACTCTTAGTATTTATGCACATGTTTCAGTAAGACATATTTGAATCCTAGCCTGATATGTTTAAGAGGATACTAGGTAAAATTTTGTTATGCAAGATGTAGTTGTTGCTTCATGTGGTTACAATTTGTATAGTTATATGTACTCTGATCAAGTAACATGTTAGCTATCAGGAATGGAAACAATATTTATGTTTTCTTCAGCTTGTTAACCTTGAAGAAAGGAAATTTATTGATTTGAATTTCTGCAGCTTCTAGTGGATAGAAAAGTTTCTAATACTGACTCTGCATCTTCTCCAACTCTTGTTCATAGTCGAGGAAGGTAATCTTATCGCATAATGAATTCACTTTAAAATTCAGGATTAGGGACAATTCATATCCCAAGTGGAGAGAAACTCTCTGTTTTTTTATGTATCCATGGTAAATCATTATTCTTTTTCGAGATGTACTTTCGTAATTGGTTTTACATTATTAACTACAAGAAAGAGGGACATGACACAGTTATCTTGGCCGGTGTTGTGTATGGGAGTGGAAGTTCTCGAGATTGGGCTGCCAAAGGTCCAATGCTATTGGTAAACTCCTTACCTACACCTTGGGACAACTTAGATTCTAGATATTTGTAGGCTTTTGTGTTAATCCTTGTAATTTTTTTATATTTAATAGGGTGTGAAAGCATTTATACCAAAGAGCTTTGGACGAATCCATCCCAGTAACTTGGTTGGAATGGGCATTGTTCCATCATGTTTCAAATTTCCCTACTTTTAGTGTTTTTCTCTACTACATAACACAAACCAAATATTTGATGAATTATTGATGTATATACGATATTTGGCTGCGTTAAGTGGTAATAAAAAAGGCCAAAAGAGATGTGTACGAAGCCATCATCGAAGAGAAAGTGGTAATGAAAAAAGGACCGGGTCATTATAAACCCCCAAGTGGACCTCAAAAATGGTCATTGGTTCTTGAGGGAAGAGATTTCAAGGTTTGGGAAGCATCATAATGTGCAGATATTGTGTCAATTTACAGCCTAAGGTACATATATAGTGTCAAAATTGCTCTACTCATTCTATTTTATCAAACGTATACAAGGAAGTTGGAAAAGGATAATATGGCCAGGTTCTCTAGTGAGGTTGGTCTGGTTCGATTATACAGTCTCAACTAGAGCTCTACTTAACCAAGGTTAAATCCTAGTGAGCATTTTGGCCTATTACCAATTGTGAAGGTTAGGAGAAGTATTGGACTTGAAAAATTAGGCACTAATACGAAGTATATGGTCACAACTTATCATTCATTGGCCAAACTATCATATTATTTTGACATTGTTCAAATAAAGCTGATTCTGGAGGGATATCATGATATATAAGTATTTTACTATGAAATCAACTTAAATATGTCGATAATGCTTCCACCTATGATGATTGAAATAATCAAATTTCATCGGTCGCAGTTTAAATTTCCCATCTTCTCTTTGCTTGGATTCTGCAGAAGCCTGCCTATTGGTGCCTGCCTGCTTAGATGTTAACAGACCTAAATGATATTATTAACTGAATCCAATTTATGCTTTTACAATTTTAGCAAATATCTCATTTTAACAACATTACTTGTAAATTCAGAGTGAAGATGTGAAAGAGAGAGAATTGCTTAATCTGTTGCGATGGCTTCCTAGTTATGAGGCTTCCCAAGTCAATTTCATAGGAGACAAGCATATGGGCTTTGCTCGCTTTTCCACTGCACAATCTGCTATTGCTGCCAAAGATGCTCTTTAGGTGTTTCTTCTAATTTAAACTATTTTTCTTTCTGTTTGTTCATTTGGAGTTTTTTGTTCAATTGTTAATCCCCCCATTTTTGTTGGGGTGATCAGGATATGGTCTATGGTGGCGAATCCAAGTATGTGCTGCATACAGAAATTGCAAAGAAGAATCTTTTTGTTAAAAGAGGTCATATTTTGGTTGTTGTTGATGCATTATATATTTCTTTTCTCTTCATTATTGAATTTTGTTATGTAATGTTTGTACTTAGTATCTTTAATAAGGAAAGAGGGGTATATAAGATTACTAGCTCTTATTTATGTTAAATGTTAGATTGACTTGCATTGAGAATTGACATTTGGATGGAATTTAGCTATACTAGCTTGCAAAATATTAGTAATCCTTAACTAGGATGGAAGAAAAAATAGCAAGGGGTTATGACTAATGATTCTTCTCTATCTATGTTGCACGACTTGCTTCTTTACTTGTTTAAAAGACCTTATATATCGTCAAGTAAGAGAATTTTAGCAATGTTTGTAATTCATTGCAGATTTTTAGTGCACCATTCAGATAATGAATTGTTCTTTTTTTGCTTTATTTGATAGCCTCTAGGGGGGTTCTAGAGTAAGAAAAGGTAACTCAGAAACTATAGAGTGTTAGAATATTTATGATCAGGGTATCCCCACATCGATTCGAAAAGATTAAGATGATAATAATTGACTCTAAGGATTGCAAATTGTGCAAGTTGTTGGCCTCATTCTAGGAAATTCCAAATTAGTATAAACCATTCACTTTACAAATATGTTTGTTATGCCCGTTACCATTTGAGGTTTTAAGTTGATATTTTTGGCCCAAATCATGGTGATAAAAATTTTTTATTGGACCTGAGTTGGATCCGAGATATAGTATCTAATTCATTTACCCATGCTTCATACTTATTAGTATTTGTTGACTATGCTGAAGAGGAACTAAGCGATAACATTCTTCTTTTGTTCTTCTATAATGTAGGTTGTGAATCTGCTTATGAAGATGATGAGAGCAATGCTTCACAAGCATGGCAAGTGGTTTACACTTCAGATGTGTAAAGATCGATTTGAGAATCTTTTGGAAACACTATATACTTTAGTAGCGTTATTCTTAGTTTGTATAGTATTATGTATTTTTTTAATTCTCGTTTGAATTTGTATACAATTGAATATTATGCATTATGAATTATATATAAAAATTGAATTTCAATTTTTTTGAATTATGGTATCAATTAAGTGTTTTACAAATGTTTTGCAATAAGCGTAAAAAATGTTTCAAATGCCACGCAAGTGTGTTTCAAAAATTATTATGAAAACTGGATATAGTGTTGCAAATATGTTAAAAGTGTTATAAGAAAAGTATTGCGAATAAACAACAAAAGTGTTACGAAAAAAACTAACGGACGTTAACGTTGACGGTGATGGATATTTTTTACAACACAATAGAAATCGTTGCAAGTACTAAAAAAGTGTTTCAAAAAGTTACTTATCGCAACACATTTCTAGTGTTGCGAAAAAATAAAAATGTGTTGCGAAAACGACTTTTCGCAAGGGAAGTATCATCAATGATTTTTTTCACGGAAAAGTGTTGCAACAAGTGCTTTCGCAACAATTTTGACACTTTAGGCAATATTTTATTATTGTTGTAACAGACCATCTATGGCAGAGTGAATATAGGATTGCTTTACCCTATTGTTAATATATAATTATACTAATAGCTGTCAAGACCATAAAAAATAATCCTTGCTCGAAAAGTAACTTGTATTTAGCGGTAAATAAGGGTCAATTTCACAAGGAAAGATATTTGCCAAGTAATTCTTAATTTGAATGACTAGAGTGACCGAATTTGTTATTATTTGCGAGAGTTTGTGAGTTGAAAAACTAAAATAGCAGGTAAAACAAATTAATAAAAGGCTAACTCAACCAATGTAGGGGAAAATGTGTATCACAGTGATCACCGGACAAGGGATAAACTATAGTAGGACTTAGATTTAGTTATACTAGCACTCCACACAGTACAACATTAGCAACTCTTCCTTACTTCGTATGGGGACTGTGCTTTGCGCCTCAATCATCTTCTTACTCACCATAACTCTCAACATCGCACTAGAGAGCTTTCCGGAAAATAATAATTATTAGAAAAGCCTAAACCCTAATCGACACGTAGTGAGACTCCCAACAGATGTTAGATTATTGTATCTCCACTCTCAATGATGATAGAGAGACTGATGTTACTTACTCCTTCTCAAGCACGATTACAAATGCAAAAGTCAAAGATAACAATAAATCACAAAGACTTACCTGTATGGTTGATCTGATCACAAAGAGGTTGAGGATTTAATAGAATGGGTACTGAGATCAACAAATAAGTCACCTTACAGATTGTTGTATTGAGGTTTAGTCATCCCTCTGATCAAACATGGCCTTGACACTTGTTTGGTCAAGTCACTAGGAAATTAGCTAGACAAGACTGAAATTAAACACAATAAAAAGTAAAAGAGTCTTGAATGTAAAGTATGCGAGTATGCGAATAAATTGAAGAACTTGTAAAATAAATTGTAAAGCTTGAATTGAACTAAAGCGAAAAAGTGTTTAAAAGAATAAACAATTGAAAACTAAATTAGCAAAGCAAAGGAAATTAATTCTAAGAGGATTCGGAATTGAAAATATAATTCTAACTCTAAATTCCAGAATCCTAGTCTTTACCTTTGATAGTATTTGTTCTTCCTTTGGTTTTATCCTTTAGTATTTTACTTGGAGATAAAAATTGTGGAGTTTTATCCTTTCTTCGAGATAGAATCTATGAAGTAACTCCTTTTCTTGGTCAAAACTCCTTAGAAATAGACTTTGCCCGAATTGATGATTCTTCTTTTGATTTTAAATGCTCTTATCTTCTAACTGGATGTGTCTTTGATGTTTTGGAAGATTCTGGAATTTGCAAAAATCACGGGGACTTGCTACTGCTCTTGGTGGGCACATCGAGATCTCGGTGAAGTACTAATTTTGGTTGTTTTTATCAACTTTTCTCTAAATCACCTAAAAAATCTTGAAATGACAGAAAACAGTAGTAACAAAGCCCATAAAGACTAAAACATGCTCATAAAGACATACAATTAAGCATAAAAACATTTAGATTAACAACCTATCAAATCTCCCAACACTTTTTTCATGCTTTCCCTCAAGTATGAATACAAAGTTCAGGAAGAAAAGAGAATAATAACTACACAAAGACCCTAAACATTTCCGCATAGAGACTGAGATCTTTCATCAAGATCATGGAAGAGTTACTTATAAAGCACCAAGAGTCCAATGAAAGAGTTATCCTTACGAGAGCATAGAGACCTTGCTCGAAAATCCAAGAATTACTTGGTCGAATTTATTAAAGAGATCAAAAATTCAAAGGAAAACTTCACAATTACCTTTTAACATAATCTTTTCGCTTGGTGGGGTCCACATAGACGAAAATGAAAATTAATAAAAAGACTATGTATATATATATATATATATATATATATATTTTTTTTTTTTTTTCTTTTTTTTAATTTTCAATTTTTTTCTTTTTATTTTTGCAGAGAAATAAAACCTAAACTTTTTTTTTGCAGAGAAATAAAACCTAAAACACAATAATTGTCTAGTTGCTACCCAAACAATGCTCATTCCTCCTCAGCCATATGAAAGACTTCACCTAGTTGTGAGACAAGTCAAATTCTTTCTTCTAAAACGCACTTATGAAAGAGTCATCACCTGGTTCCTAACCGAACAATGCTATTTCTTCCAAGATTCAAACAAAACAGAAAATAGAGCAAGTAAATAAACCATCAAGTTTATTTATTGAAAAGAACGTCTTAACGTTATTGAAAAGAACGGTTCAAGGTATCGATGAAGGTCCAAAGATACAGAGACCTTACCAAAGTAAACCAAGTATAAATGAAAAGATATATATTGAAGTCTTCAAGACATTCATTGGGACTTAAATCTTACAAGTTGACTTTCAGAATTCAGTCACTAGAACAAACTTTTCTTAAAACAACTCTCGATGACAAGTAAAGTTAGTTAACCCGGTCTTTGTTACTTGTTTAATTAGTCCTTATGAAGGTATCTCTCTTCTTTGTGTTTCCTCATTTCTTTGTAACAGGTTAGAGTACAAAGCAGGTCATTATGGAAAGTAAAGAGAGAACACTGGAATTTGAAAGACTAATTTTTCTTTTAATATTTTTGATCTTTATGCACAAGCAGAAATTTAAATTTTTACAATGAGACTGCAAAATGATAGAACTCAAAGTAAAAAGATAAAATCCTAAAATTTAAAATGCAAAAAGATCAAAAGAAAAAATAAACGAAAGTAAAAATATAGTATTCCCCTCCCCACACTTATATTGCATCACCCATAATGCAAATATCCTAAAAAAAGAAAGTAAAATAAAAAGAAAATAAAAGAAAAGGAAAAAGAAAAAGAGCAAAAAAATCGTTTAAAGACCTAGTGGAGAGGAGGAATTTGAAAGAGACATGCTCCTGGTCTTGCTAGTGAGCCTGATGCTTGAAAGGTTATAGTTGGAGATGAACACAAAGAGTTTCCATGTTAATTTCTTGGGCATCACAAGGAGTCTAGAGGTCTTCGTTCTCCGCATCGAGTTATAGAGAGCTGCTGAACAGGTTCAAGTTTTTCTTCTCGAGAGCATTAAACTTCTCGAGCAACTTGGTGTAGGTAGCGGGAGTTGGTTGTTCTATTGCTGTGAGTGGACACGGATGTGATGGGCTGAGAGTGCACTAGATGATAGGCGAGGTCTACCAAGTTATATTTTTGTGAAATAAAATATTGGGTCAGGGAATCAAAAGGTTAAAGAGAAAACGAAATCGATTTAGACTGTCAAAATTCGAAATCAATGTCTCTTAGTTTTAGAGTCATCACCTGGATAAGCTCTTCCAGGAACTAAAGTCTTATGAGGCTTAACGTCCGAGGGATGGCCCGCTAAGACATAGAGATTCACGTTCGGGATAAGTTGCTTATTTATTTTTGGATCACATTAAATTGCATCTACAGAAAACCATGTTTCTTAATTATGCGTATTTAGACCTAAGTCATTTTCTTGTTTATGATATGATTTAACATGCATGCGGAAAGCAGTAAATCCATTCATAAAGCAATGAATAAATGTGAGAAAATAAAATAATAAATTACAAAACATTGGGGGAGTAACCACCCGCCTAATCTATACATTACATTTTTTATAAAATTGCAATACCCGAATGAAAATAAAATCCTAGGCATACATCTAACCTAATCTACCTACATCCACAAAGATTAGCACAGGGGGTGTAACACAACACAATTATTTACACATATGTTCGATTTAATATAGAGGAGGCTAGTGCGACCTAACTTAAAGCATCGGAGATTAAAAATTATTATTTTAGGAGAATACGGTTCATTTTATATACAAATATGTTACTCACTTTTATTTAGTAAAAATGACAGCATGGAAAACAGGCAAGGTTTGTTATCCCGGAATTATTTTAATTCCATTCATGGGGGTATTCTAACATGCATATATTGAGGAACTTTTAAAATTGAATAGATAAATAAACCGAGTAAATGAATAAATAGATAGATGAATATTTGAATAAAATGAAAATAAAAAATATCATAGGTTGTTATTTAGAAAAGAAAAAAAAGAGAAATCACAAGAAAAAACAACTCTAAAAACTCAGAGGCTTACCCTTTCGATGCGAATCCACTTCGATGAATTTGCTGGATCTTCGAGGTGTTCCTCATTCGTTTTGATTTGTTGTTTGTGAAAGAATTTTTGATCAAAATTAATTAGATTTGAAACCCAAATTAGTTTTAGGCCCGAGAATATCTAATGATTTTTAAGAGAAAATTTTATGTCATTGTTAGAGAAAATCCATGCTATTTTCGTACTTATTTTTGCTGAAAAATTCCCCCAATCTTGATTAATGAAACTTCCCCTCTATTTATAAGGGGAATTAAATCCAACCGAGTCCGCCGGTAGACTAAGGAGTCCACCGGCGGATCCGTGCTATTTTCGTACTTATTTTTACTGAAAAATTTCCCCAATCTTGATTAATGAAAATTCTCCTTTATCTATAAGGGGAATTAAATCCAACCGAGTCTGCCGGCAGACTGAGAAGTCCACCGGCGGACTCGGTAGTTCGCCGGTGAACCCCGCTGGAGAACCAAGTTCGTCGGCGAACAAAAGAGTCTGCCATAGGACTCTGCCAGCAGACTAGTCCACCGGCGGACTAGACTAGGCCACCAGCGAAGTAGGCAGTCCGCTAGCGGACCCTGGTCCGTTGGCGGACTCTAGTCCACGGGTTTTTATTTCATTTTGTGTTACTTTATTATTTTTTTATTTTTAATATTTTTATTAATTTATTCCGGTCCCTTAAATATTTATTTAGGTTCTTTAAATATTTATTTAAGCTTATAAGTATTTACTTAAGGCTTTTAAATATTTTATGATCCCGAATATTTATTTACGGCATGTGAGCACTAGATTTTGTAGCAGCTCGCCCGTTTGATGATGACGGCGTTTCAGGATGTTTTTATCCTTGAATCACACAATTTTTCGATTATCCGAGTACATTCAAATGAAAGTGAACCTCGTCGTTAGTTTACTTTAAGGACTTAAATTATTAAGTTTTAGTAAAAATTGACTAATTGAAATATGCTAAAAATGTAAAAATATATTCTTTAAAAATATACATTTTTTTAAATAGAGGGGACTTGAAATTTTCAAAAAAAATTGATTTTCTCTAGAAAACGACCTGTGAAATTTTATAAAAAATATATTTTTCTAAATTCTTCAAATATATTTGGATCCAAAGCACGTTTGGATTCCGAACCTTACATTTTTGATACAAATCTTTCCACCTTTTTATTAAAAAATTCTCAGATATTTTCGAACCTAAAACAAATTTAGAGTCCAAGTTTGATTATTTTTAGGAAAAATAAACACTTATTTTCCGTACAAATCAAACAAAATGAAAGAGGAACGCTCCCGAGGATCACATGGATACACCGAAAAGGATTCGCACCAAAATGGTAAACTTCTGAGTTCCTAGAGTTACTCTATCTTATGTTTCTTTTGATGTTTCAATTTATTCCAAATGATGACCTAGGAATAATTTTTATTTATTATGTTATGTAAATGCCAATGTAATATTTCCTCTTCTTTTTCTGTTTCTTTTGATTTACAAAAATACATGATAGTTTACCTCAACGAAGAGAATAAAAAGTTTTCCTGGATAACAGACCACACATGTTTACCATTCGATCATTTTCACTAAATAAAAATGAGCAACATACTTGTTAATAAAATGAATTTTTTTATTCTAAAACAAGAATTTTAAACCGCCGACATTTTAATTAGGCCACACGAGTCTCATCAAAATTAAATCGAGCATACATGTAAATATTCATGTTGTGCTATATACCCTGTACTAACCTTTGTGGATGCAGGTTAGATGTATGTTTAGGATTTTATTTTCCCTTCGGGTATCGCAATTTCAATTATTTTTTGGGAAATGTAATGAATAGATTAGGGGGCGGTTGCATTCCTCGAGGTTTTGTAATCTTAATCTTTACTTTTCCGCATTTATTTATCACTTTATGTATAGATTTATCGCTTTCCAAATATGTGTGAATCATACTTTATAAACTCGAAACATGACATAAGTGCGAATATGCACAATTATGACGTACGATTTTCTGTAGATGTAATATAATGTGATCTAGTAAGAAGTAAGAAACTTATCTCGAACCTGAATCTCTATGTCTTGGTGGATTGTTCCCTAGACGTTAAGCCTCACAGGACTTTAATTCCTGGAAGAGCTAATCTATGTGGCGACTCTACACTATGTGATAACGGATTCGGGTTTGTCTGATTTAAAATGTTTTCCCTTTCTCTTCCAAACCTTTCTAGGTTCACGACCTGATAATTATATTTTCAACAAAAAACACCCTAGTGGATCGCGCCTCTCATATAGTGCGCTCTCGGCCCATCATATCCCATGTCGTCCGCTCACAGTGGCGATTCTGCTGGGGATTTTTGTTAAACTCTTTTTCTCAAAGTTTTTTATTTTTAGATAAGTGTCGAAAATTATTGACCACATTATTCCGTATTCTCTTAATTATGACATATTCGTAATTTCACATTACAATATAGGGGATTAGCCCATAAGTATAGGGTACCCTACTACCGCAAAGCTTTCTCTCGTACTAATCTGCCTCCCTGAAAAAAGATAGTACTTGAGCGGGTGGAGCACTTGTTTCCATATCGCATCTACCTAACTCGAACCCATTTGGGGAGGGGCTTAGAGTGTATTTTAGTGCAACAAGAACCTTCAACATCAGCAACCCCCTTATAAACCTCATGTAAATAAGCCGCAGGCATTTCCCTAGGGTGTTACCTAGCAAATGAGCATGCATTATATTTCCATGCATGTGCGCTCCTTAGTATCTTCATGGTACTAAGATGAACCAAACTTAGGATAGAAACTAGCCAAAAACCCTACACTCGGGAGTTGTATGGTTAGATGATTGGACGTTGCATGCTATGTGCTATGTGTTTACTATTGTACAAATGTCATGCTAACCATAAATCTTAGTGCAGACACTTGAACGTGAACAATCATAATGTTAATATGATGTAACATAGCATCTTCTCATCATTACGATACCAAATTGGTATCACATACACTTAGGATCAGTTGACACTTGAGATCATGTCACCCTAGGACAACATTAAACCACTAAGGAATCATGAAACGTCACTTACCTCTTTTCAGCGAGATGTCCACTTGACATCAGACTCTTAGCCCGTACAAGGTGAACATACCTTTCTTTTACTACGCGATGTTCACTTGACATCCGACACTTAGCTCATAAGGGGCAATAACACATTCAACACATTACCTATGAGATGCCCACAAGGGGTAATAATATATCCCACAAATTACCTATGAGATGTCTGCTCGACATCTGACTCACAGCCCACATGGGGCAATCACACATACCACATAGCTCAAATGAGGCAAATACCTACCCAAACCATTTTTCCCACATCACGTGACATCCCTGCTGACATCCGAACCTAAGCCCACACAAGCGAACTTATTTCAAAAGTCCTACCTTACCAATCCTCAAGGGTATACGCCTAATACCCGAACCATTCACCCACACGGGGTAATGATTCATGCATAAGCACATACCCTTAAATAGCAATGACCACATGAGCATCCAAAACTCTGCCCTAATTGGGTAAAATAACCAAATCATTTATTAGATAGCTACATACGGTAGTTATTTTCATTTCATTAGGGTATGTCACACTACTTACTCGAAATCAATTTGACCTATTCATTCTATGGGATCTAGTCATAGTATGAAATCTCAAACTATTAACTTATTACCACATGGGTAACATGGTCACCTCATTTACACCATTCACATTACAATGTCACATGGACATGATACAGACCTCAAGCCCATCTCTAGGGGTTGTATTTTCATCTTCACCTATGTTTATTTTATCTAACGACTAACCAGTTGGTTTCAAATGGATTGACAAACGCATTATTTATCTCACATCATGGAATGCTAACCCCTTGTGAATGTAGACATAACATTAAACATCTCATGCATTTTCCGCATCACGAATCATGTCATGAATCTCAAATGCATGGTTTGATCTTCTATTTGTGTATCTTAGCTTGGAAAAGGCATGCTCACCGCTTGGTCCGCATCTCTCCGATTGAGGCTAATCTGGAGGGGGTTCCATACACTGACTAAAGTGAAGACTCAGGTTCAGGTTCGGATTCAGTTCAACAAGAAACTTTGAATCTTAATGACATGGCCGATCCACAAGATGGAGTTACAAAGGAGGATCACCCCTACCTTACGGGACAGAACTCTTGATAGACACATCAGTTATCAGTGAGCACCGAGATTATAGCTGCCTTGAATGCCTTTGCCAAAATTGAACAATTAGCATCACTTATTCACTAGCATGTTGGGAGGGTTCATGATTTAGTGTCCAACCCAAAGGTTACCCTTAATAACGCTGGTCTGACTAGTCAGCCAAGAACAAGGGGGCATTCTACTTCACATGAGGTGCACCCAATCCTACTACCTTTTATCAGTTCGGGGCAGGACAAAGTTAGCTAAAGTAGAACTAGGCTCAAATTGGGTAGCCAGGATATAACTTTACCAATCCTTCCTAAAATCAATTCCTCCTGAGGTAACCTGCTCAGCAAATGTTCGCTCTAGGACCTTTTCATCAAGGGGGAACCCAACAGTCTATTCCTAGTTGGAGTGCACCATTTTCCTCGTAGTTCCAAGCTACCCCTTAGCTACCCAATTTTGTGTCATTTCCCCAGGGGTAATATGGCTTTTATCCAAGCACTGGGAACACCATCCTCTAGCAACTAGGCATGGAGGAATTGTGGTAAAAATTCTTGGCCACTCACAGCGGCCATCTCATGAACACATACCTTGCGCAACCGACAATCGGGGATGAAGACAACTTGCCCCCAAACTTTACAATATCACAGTTTGAAAAGTATGTGGGCTCTAGAGACCCACGTGCTCACCTAACGGATTACGAAATGGTGATGTAGGCATCAGCGAATGAATGGCGGCTAAGCTCTTCGTCATCACCTTGGGCCACTCAATCAATGAATGGTACAACCACCTTCCACTAGACATAGCTATTGACTAGAATAGCCTTGCTTAGGCTATGATGGGGAATTATGGTTTCAACACTCAAATGGAAATTACAATGCAACATTTGGAGGTTAAAAGGCAAGAGCAAGGCCAGAGCTTCAAATCTTACTATGGGCATTGGATGGCCACACAGGTCAGGCTTCGGGTTTGCTTAACTCTACCGGAAATGATAACCAAGCTTCTGAATGGTGCACTACCATCTTACAAAAATAAGTTTGGGTTGGATATCTTTTCAAGCTATCAAGAAGTTTTTGAGAAGGCTGATAGATTGGAGCACTTTGAATCAATGGACACATAGTACTGAAAGATAACCAATGGATGATGATGTAATAAATTAGCTTTTAGCTACTCTCCCCATCAAACCTTTAGAATATTTGAATAAATTGAGCTTTGTGTACTTGCTTGATATTCTGTTGATTGACATCACGCATTCTCATAAGCATATACATAATGTTTTTAGCACAGTGGCATGAAGAAATGATAGACAAAACTGTTTGATCTATTGCCACCATGGGAAAGAATACAAGCTTACGAGGAAGGCTTTGGAAAAGTATTTAGGATTTCCGAGGGATTATTTCTATAAGATGCTTCTTGGTTGGAATCCTGTACCAACGTGGAATCACTAAATGGGCTAAACTTATTACGAACAAGAATATACCTATAGTTGGTGGATTCGTGATCCTTGTTTGTTAGCACTACACTTTTACTTAAGTGGAGCGTTGTTTGGCAAGTCTAACTCTGATATTGTCAGACCTGAAGAATTGTTTATCTTGGAAGCAATTCTGGAGGGCACACCTATTGATGTCTCTAGGATTATGATGGAGACAGTCATGTCTGTAGCATAAAATCCCGAAATGATCGAATATGGGTGCCGGACAATGGCAAATCTGTTAGGATAAATAGGAAGATTACCATATTTCACGGAAATTTTCACTAGTGAAGATGTAATTCCGGGGCTAACGATGGAAGTTTTTTTGAGAAAAATTTCTTAATTAAGTGGATTGGACAGGATAGGATAACCTATAATTGGAGACCATGGGAAGAAAGGGTGGAAGCAGACTGAGAAAGAGAAAGGGAAATTGTATGGGAAGATTTTGAATTCTATTGTATTGATCTCTAAACCCCAAGGAGCACAGAGATCCTAACCTCCGGGGAAGGTTGAGAGACTTTATGGAAGGGCAATTTTCGATTCGTAGAAAAATTGAAGACATTCGTGATCTACTGATTGATGTCGAGCAAGATTTAAGGGAATCTTACTACAAGATTAACCGAATAATAGGATCACTTCCCCCATGAATAGTTTTCTTTTCTTTTCAGATTAGAACCTTGTATAGTATTTCTTTTTAAGTTTAGTTGTGTTTGATTGTTATGTTTGCTTGTAAATATTTGTTAAATATGGAAATAAATTTGAACAACAAGATGTTGATGTTCAATTACTATCATCACTATGATTACTCAAGGTATAATAGTATATATTTATCATTTGTTTGTAACAAAGTTTGTTTGTGTTTGTGTTTCTAAGTTTTTATAGGTACAAGTCTACAAATTGAAGAAATTTGAAGAGTAAAGAATATCGCTACCGTGACTCAATTTGCGCTCGTGATCACTGGATATCAAAACATTCTGTTTCTATCATCAAGAAAGTCATAATCGCTACTGCTTTTGCGATCGCGATACGGGGAAAATATAACCGTTATAAATCGCAAACAGACACGCGAAAGATGTCCGTAACCGCCATTAACGACTAGTTTTGAGCCTAAACGGTTAAAATCTCATTTATGACCAATTAGAGACCCATTAATGAGAGGGTAATGTATTACCTAAGAATCCTAAACTTCGTTCTCTATTCCTCTATGAATATTGGGAACAGTGAAGATAATTGTAAGGAACTGCTGATTTTGTTAGTATGGACGAATCCTAAGATGAATTGTTTGGAGTATCGACATCAAGGAAAGAAATATAGATTGTCAAGGAAGAAGTTGGAGAAGAATTTAGGGTTTCCTAAAGATTGTTTCTACAAAATGTTTCCTGGTTGGGATCCACTACCAACATGGAATCACCTTACTTGAAAAGATGATTACAAACAGGAATCTGCCTATAGCTGGTGGATCCGAGACCCCTATTTGCTCACTTTACACTTCTATCTAAGTAGTGCGCTTTTCGGTAGATCTAGTTCAAACACGATCATTCCTGAAGAATTGTTTATCTTAGAAGCGGTTTGGAATGGCTTACCTGTGGACGTATCAGGGATTATGATAGGGACTCTTATATCTACCACAATTGATCCTGGTAGGATAGCGTACGGGTGTCGAACAATGGCGAATTTTTTAGGATAAGTTGGGAGATTACCAAGTGGTGATGAAGTCTTTACCAATGAAGATGAAATTCCGGAGTTAACTACGGAAATTTTCTACAAGTAGGGATTTCTAACCAAGTGTATTGGTGAGAATAGGATAACCTATGATTGTAAATCTTGGGACGAGAGAGTAGAAGCCGATAAAAAGAAAGAAAGAGAAATTGCTAGGAAAGAAGGAAGTAGTTCAACCAATCTTAAAAGGAAGTTGAATGAATTAATGGAAGAACAAATCTCTATTCATCGCAAGATTAGCAACATCCATATTTTGGTATGTGATATTGAAAGGGATGGGAGTCACGTTATAAGATTGATCAGATGATTGAATCATTCATTTCCACCTGAATATCTTTTCAATTTTATAAAATTTGTATAGGTAGATTTCAAATTGTTTTTTGTTATTTGTGTTTGTTTGTTTGTTGTTTGTTTTCTTTTGTTATGTTTGCTTGTAAATATTTGTTAAATATGGAAATAAATTTGAACAACAAGACATTGATGTTCAATTGCTATCATCACCATGATTAGTCAAGGTATAATAGTAAATATTTATCATTTGTATTTAACAAAGTTTGTTTGTGTTCGTGTTTCTAAGTTTTTATAGGTACAAGTCTAAAAATTAAAGAAATTTGAAGAGCAAAGAATATCGCGACCGTGACTCAATTCATACTCGTGATCACTAGATATCAAAACATTCTATTTTTACCATGAAGAAAGTCACGATCACGACTGGCCTTCGCGATCGCAACATGAGAAAAATATAACCATTACAGATCGTGAATAGACACGTGACAGATGTCCATAAACATCATTAATGGTTAGTTTTGAGCCTAAATGGCTAAAATACCATTTATGACCAATTAGAGACCCATTAAACCTCTATAAATAGGTCCAAGTTGAACCCTAGCCACCACACCTTCTAAAAAGCCTACAAATTTCTGATTTTCTCATCTTCTACATTGAAACATCTAAACCTTTTCAAACCTTTTTCTTCAAAACCAATATGACTCGTATGAAGAGAGCAGCACATAAGAGAGGATCCCAATCAATTCAAGAAGAATTTGATTGTCCTTTCCCACTGAGGATAAGAGAAGAGGGCAAAAGATTTCAGAAGTTAAGCAAATTGGATATCACTGGAATGATATTCTTCGATTTAGTCTTCTTGGAAACTCTTAATCTCCATAAAGAGATGGAAGCCTACCTTTCGGCTCTTGGTCTTACAAGATTTGTGACTTTGCGTTTTCCACAAAATAGAGATTGGAATCTTGAGTGTTTGGTAACATTCGACTTCGAAGATTCAAGAAAGTGGGCAATACAATTTCGTAATCAAGGACAACAATACACTGTCATGAGAGAGATGATGGGTGAATGGTTTGGTTCAAGATTGCTAATTCATCAAGCATGAAGGATTCGTTTCAACCTAATAGAGTTTGGGCAAATTTATCAGGTAAGAGAGTCTTCAATCCTAAAAATTCTGCTAACAAACTTATTAAGGATGAATGCATTCTTCTTCTCCACAAATACCTTTCCACTTCGGTATTTTATCGAGTAGAGAATACAAAGGTTTAAAAGAAAGACTTGTTTGTTCTTTCATGAGCTATGATGAAATAAAAAGTGGAATTTGTGGATATCATATGGGATATGATGAAAAAGAACTCAACGAGCATGAGCAGCAAGATTGGAGCGATCGAGATTATGACTGCCATAATCTTGGGTGCTAGAGAAGAACTCCTCTATGTCCAACAACCAGGTGAGTATTTTCACTACATGGATGGAAATTATTTGAAGGACACCGAGCTACTCAAAGAACACGAAGGTGTTTATTCTTTTTACTCCTATTTCCAACCGCACCAAGAAACTCAATTTGACTCAAGAAGATTCTTCCATCGAACCATCAAATCCAACCGTTAGCCGTCGCAAAGGAAAAGCCCCAATGCATGAAATAGAAGAAGATGATGAAGAAAACGAAGAAGCTCTGGAAGATTGGAAGGTGAGCATGAAACATAAATTGGATAATTGTCAAGCAGAACTAGGAGTTATGAAGAAAGACATGAAGATTCTAAAGAAAAGTAATAAATTGATGCTTTGAAAATTACTTTCATTCTTTAGAAAACAAAATTGTTAATTCACTCCTAGTCCCCCCTGATTCTCCTTCACAATAAAATAGGTTTATTATTTTCTTTACCTTATTTTTTCAATTCTATTTTTTAGACTAGCTTAGATTTTGATTTTTATGATGTCTCACAATGAGGACATTGTGTTCTTTAGTGTGGGGGGACATTTGTAAAAATCCCGTAAAATCCAAAAAAATTGAAGAATTTGAAAATTTTTCTTGATATTTTTATTAATTATACATTATCATTTCTTATACTTTACTAACATTTGTCCAAGGTTATTGTGAGTGTTAGGTATTAACAAGTTTGATGTTAGTGCAAAATTTGAGCGTTATTAGCACAACATTTAGCAATTGGCAAGGATTAGTGGTGAGTAACATTCGAAAGCAACATTCCAAGTAAGTTTCGATATATATTTCGATGCAACATGAATTAGTATCAGTTAGATAGTTTTAGTTTAATGCTTCCGATAAATTTAAGTGGATTAATATCTAATGGTATTCTTACTATGAGTTTTATATGCAAATCTCGAACAAGTCCTATAAGTATTGAGTGCGTTTAAAGTGTTAGGAAACTATAGCCATAATACTTTGAAATTGATCAATAAAAGATGAGGGTATTAAAGAAAAATCAAAAGAAAGAGAGGATAACCAATGAGTTATGCAAAAGGTGAGGAATGGTACAGAGCAGAAACTGCAACCATTCATTGAGTGAAAAGAAAAGAAAGAATAGCTCAAAAAATGGGTGCAAAGTACAAAGTACTTCAAAAACATATGCTTAAAAGAAAAAAATGAGAGAGTAGTATGGAGCATAAAATGCAACCACTGAAAAAAGGGGAGAGTGGTATGGAGCATAAAATACAACCACTGAGAGTGTTTTAGCATCCTAGGTTACCTAAAAATGCCTTGAGAGAAATTAATCAAAGTGTGCTTTCTATGTCCTTTATACTTTATACTATGCTTCAGAGAAGGTAATATTCGAGTATGCATATAACGCTTATATGAGGATGTGATTCGGTTGACTCTCCATTAAGAGCAAAGGTATGCAACTAAACTATATAAATTGCACATTACTAATTTGTGGGAAATTTCGAACTTCTACTTGAAATCTTTTGCAACGTGGAATGTGGTACTCACTGCAATAATCTTTAACCAAATGACGTACAAACTTGTTTACCAACTTATACACTTTTGTTGAATTTTCCTTGAGGACAAGGCAAAAGTTAAGTGTGGGGGTATGATAAGTGTATAATTACACTTATTATCATATTAATTTTACACACTAAACACTATAGTTTAAGTCATTTTTATACTTCATATAAAAGATTTCACGTGGTATGTAGTTTGTTTTTATGCAAATGCAGATACTAGGTAAATCTTGGGAGTAAAATGATCTAAAATGGAATCTTAGGAAAAACGAGTGAAAAGGTGAAAAAAAGATGTGTAGAACTTAAATATTTAGCTTAGGATCGAAGCTGTCAAAAATTGATGATGTTGCAAGGAGAATTCTGAAGAAAAATGCAATTCATGGTCGCGACAATCATTCGCGGTCATGACTTGTTCTTCTTCAGAACAGAAGTCTGCCAATCAAAGATTAATGGTCACGACTTGTATATCACGATCTCGACTTGGACGGTTTTCTGGTTTTATCTTCTTAACTACCAACCGCCAAATAAGCATGATCAACCGCCACCAACTACCAACGAATAGACACTTATCTGAAATCAACCATTCATGAAAAGGTGCCTATCCATTGTGGATTAGATTGAAGCTTCTCAAATAATCATAATGAAGTGATGCAATCTTTCACCAATGGACACGACTCTTCGTATGGATAGACGCAACCGTTTGAACTCTATAAATAGGGTTCCAAACCTTACAAATTCAGTGCATCACAATGCATCACAGTGCAATGAGACAGAGGGAAAATATTAGAGTGCATGAGAGAAATATATTGTGTGTATAGATGGAGAATTCGCTACGTTCATAAGTGTTAGCGAGAAAATGTTTAAGTGATTCGAATCCTTGTTTCGATCACTAGATTTCTCTATATTCTAGACCAATTATTGTATAAGTTTACTTGCAAATTACTTATCAATAAAAATGTTCGTTCTTCAATATTTGTTTGTTCGATATTCGCAAAGAATAGCATCCTAGCGGAGGTTCTGTATGGGCCGAGACCAAATTTAAAGCAGACATAGGAATTGCGGGAATTAACGACTCCCATTAAAGAGTGTATACGGTTTGATCAAATTTAGCTTTCACTCGCATACCTTACACCTTTACTTTGCTTTCTATTTATACTTTCTATTTTGAAGTTTATGATATGTCTATGTATCATAATGCGTATTTCATGTTAAGTCTTTTATATTAATCAAGTTATATGCGTTGAGTTAATTTTAAGAGTAGTTTCGGGGTTAACAATATCATGTATAATCACTAGATCTGTTATATAACGCTGTTTAGTGAGCCAACATTTTTGGAATGGTAACTTGCTAAATGTGGCTATGTGAGAGCGAGCCGTACTAAGCATAGTATTGATTTTGTCTAGGTTTATATAATCGTCTTTATTCGTTAGCGCTAGGTTTAGAAAAGTCATTTCATGTGTTGCTCTGCAACGAATAATTGAACATCTAAGTATTTAGAATTGAGTCTGTTAGATTAGTTTAGTGAATCATAACGTCTTTGTTGAACTTGCATGTTTTCTCTGCTATCCTTATTTCATAGGGAAAATCTATATATTTAGATTCTCTAATCTTTCATGCCTATATTTACTCATTCTTCATTCTAACCCTCCTACCCAAAATATCAAACTTATTTTATTTTCTTTATTTTTCCTCCTTGTTGATCTTTAGAGATAGTCCTTCCCTGTGGGATCGATATCTTTTAAAACTACATCGCAATTTTATACTTGCAGTTATCATCATTTTTCTATTATGATAAAGGGCATTGACAACACCTATATTTTATGTGAACAGGATTTTGGAACCATTGATATATAGCCGAACCTTGCAAACAAACTATTAAACTTATTAGTAGAAAAGTGGCGAACAGCACACAGGCAAGCCCACGTGCTAACGAGCTGCAAGCTCACTTGCGCGAGTCGCAACTGCAAGCCCATGCTTGCGGCTAATGAGGGAAGCCCACTAGGGCTTCCCTCATGAAACCCGCGAGTTGCCCTACCTGCGCGGCTGACCCACCTGCATAAATCCTATCCCATGCAAAGTTAGAGGGGGAGTCTAACACTCCCCCATTTTTTCAATAAATATGCTTCTAAGCCTCTCATTATTCACACACACACCAAAAATCTTTGAGCTTATTTTCTCTCTAATTTCTACTCTCCTCTTCTTTTATTGTGCCATGTTTCTCCAAATAAAGTGAAGAGTTCTTTTTGAAGGCTTTAAGTTTAAGTGAGCTTTCAGTTTTAGTTTTTGGGTTGATCTACGTGTGGTCTAGCAACTGTTATCAATCAACGAGTTCTACCTCTCCAAGGTTTTGGTGAAGATCCGTTTGGATCAAGTCATAGAGGCTCTCCTAGTTTGGAAGCTTGTGCCGTCAGAATTGCTCTAAGGGAACGCCGCTACCAAAAGAGTGATTAAGCACGCATCAACTAGTAATTCTTTAAACTTTAAATGCTAGGTTTCTTTTATATTTTTTATAAACCTAAAAGCATCTATGGAATGTATTAACTTAGATTATTTCAATAATAGCATGCTTAAGAGATCCTCAATTTAATTTTAAGTTTTTGATTTCCGCCTTGCAACCTATGCATGTTCAATTACTGTCTTGATTAACCAACAGAAGCATGTCAACATTAGACATCACTTCATAAGAGATCATGTGCTAAGGGGAGATGTCAAATTGGAGTATGTTCCTCAGAGGAACGACATACATACATATTCACCAAACCATTGCCAAAGGAGCAGTTCAATGTTCTAAGATAGCTTATTGGTATGGCGAACCCTGTGTAAAGGAAAAATAAGGAAATTTGGCTAAGTGTTGAAAAGAAAACATTAACTCAATTAATTGAGCAGACACATGTCTAACACTATTTATCTTTAAAAGTAATTCTGTGAGAAATAGTTTCATGGTTAAAAATTAAATTCCATGATTTCAAAAGAAGTGATTTTGACTTGGAATCTTTTTCTGCAAAACTCACTGTTTTACTAAGGCGACTAATTAAGTGTTCATCTCAACATTAATTCCAATCATGAGTTGTGGAAGTGGCACATTTCTCTGCGAGTTGTGGAAGTATATAAAAGTAGAAAGGAGATGAAGAGAGAGGTTACTTGCTAATTTTGAATCCTAATCATTTTTCAAAGTAAAAGAACCCTAATCCTTTCTCTCTCAAAATCCTTTTTCCTCTCTCTAAAATGGTGATTGCTATAAGAACCCTGACTCTTTAAATCAAATCCCAGAAGAAGATGTTTGTGCACATCGATAGATCATGGCAGAGAATCACCTTTCCCGCTTGAACCGTCTTCACCAAGGTGGGGGGGGACTGAAAACCTAGACTTTGGTCTAGTTTTTGAGGTGAACTATGAGACTTTGATGCTTAATAGATTCATGCACAAGGTCATCAAATAGCAGAATCTCAGCCAATTCCTCCTCCTTGAAGGCCCTGCGATTAAGAGCCTCGTCAAAGGTTTCCACTCCACCCTCTACACCATTGAGGGATTTGAAGATGTGCTTTTGGTGGAGTTCAATAATGTCTCCTACCTCATTTGTGCCAACCTAGTAACTAGCCTATTGAATATGCTATTGAAGGGTACCGTGCTGAGGAAGACTAAAGATAAAGAGAAGGTGGTTGTCCCAATGGATTGGGAACTCCCCACAGACTATGGTTCTGGCGAGATAGCTACGTTTGGAATGAGTTGGGAGGTAAGAGCTTGTCATGAGCTTCTTGTGAAGTTTCTACTACACAAGAATGGGTCTCTGAGCAGCTGCAACTACTTCAAGAGGTGTGTAGTATACCACATGGTAGAAGGCAAGTAACTTAATTGGCCAGTGTTGCTTATGCATATCTTGACCAAAGTTATTACCATCTACCATCTTGGTTACCTCATCACCACTTGATGAAGGCGAGGCACTTGGACATCACCCCATTTTTTTATGGCCTAGGGGAGATAGTTGTTCCAGTGAAAAAGGTTCTGGATATGCCTTACTTCAACAAGCTGAAGTATAAGCAGGTCCACACACGATGTACAAAGGTCGAGGACCTGAAGCTGAAGAAGGCTAGATTGGAACCGACAATGTTCCCAAAAGCTATGTTGAAGGAGGACGAGGAAGCCTTAATGGTGGATTTTAAGGGCTCTAGTGAGGAGACCAATGAAGATATACCCTTGTCTGGTCAGCCGGAGCAACTCCCTACAACCACATCCTTTGTCTATTCTCCTAAGGTGAAAGCTGGCTCTCAAAAAGTTAGAGCCATCCCAGTAAAAGAAAGGGCAAGAGTTATGCATGCCTAGCCTCCAGCAAGGTAAAGGAAGCATATGAAGGCTAAGAGCCACACTTAGAGGGAAGCTGAGGTGAAGTTGCAAGTTGAAGAAGAAGAAGATACTGTGGAGGCACAAGAGTCATTGATTCAAAGGAAACACAAGCTTGAGGTAACTGAAATAATTGAGGAGCAACGGACCTCTAAGAAAGTCAAAGAGAACCCTGAAACCTTTAGTGCTATAGCAGCAACCCATGTGGAGGAAATTCTTTCCAAAGCAAGGGGAACTCAAAGAAAGCGCACTGCCACTAATTGGCCACTTAGGAAGAACATTCAAGAAATAAGAAGTGATGAGGATGTTGGAGCAACCGTTATCCTTAATCAAGAAGAGTCTGATCTTCCTGACCCCAACATCCCCACACCCTAATTCACTCAAATTGAGGAACTTCCTACTCAGCCTGAAGTACTTTAAGTTGACCCATCCTTGGGTCAAATAGCTAACCAATAAGTACTCTTAAATCCTACCCCAATTTCTTTTGTAAATCCTAAACCTTCCTCTCCTGTACATCCCCTAGTTTCTACTCTTATAGATTCTGAAATTCCTTCCTCTCCTGTAAATCCTCAACCTAAAACTTCTAATATTGTAAATTCTCTAGTAAATATCCCTTCCTCTTCTAACAATGCCCAAGATCCTTTTCCCCACATTCTTCTCCTTCCCATACTCAAACACAAACACAAAATACCCAAACTCAAATAATTCCTTCCCTTGTAAAATCTAAACCCATCCCCACTTCTTCAAATGTACAAACTTCTAAACCAACCGTTTCTTCAAACCCACACTCTACCCCTCTAATCCCTTTGATTAGAGATATTCCTAATGCTGAGAACTTCGCTCTGTATGGAAACGCAATTGGTACTGCTGCTAAGGCAAATTTTACTGCTAATGAAGTACCTGAACCTAGCAACAAGCCAGTCCAAGAGGACATGGCTGATTTATCAATCTTGGCTCAGATAAGAGAGTAGGATAGGAAGAAATTCCCCACTCTTAAATATGATACTGAGTTAGATGGGGTAGTTAGCAAATTGCTGCTAGATAAAGAATTGATGGACTTGTCTTCCAAGCCCAAGGCTAAGCTCGTTGAGGTTAATGAGCACACAAATTTGACTTCTGAATCAATCTACTTCGAGGAGTTTTGAGAAAATTCAAGGCAACTTGTTTTTTATTCGAAATCACCTTGCCATGGAGAGCGCTAAAAGCTTGGTTGATAAGATGGCTTTAATCCTAGCTGGCTTATAACATTTTACAGCTTAGCTTGATGCAATTGTAACATATATCCCTACGTCTGCTATACTTACTAACGCGTTTGCTGGAAAGATAAAGGGTAATTAAGATACTGCTGTTCAGCAGTATAGTAGCTTGAGCTCCACATTGGAAACTCAAACTACATAGTTCTATAAGTTTGGCGAAGAGCAGCCCAAAATCAAGAAGAGCACTGACCGTAAAATTGAACATGTTCTTAAGGAGGTGGAAACCACCAAAGATATAGGGCTCAGCATGGAGAAAGTACTGAAGATGATGTCCAAATTCATCACGAACCAAGATGAAAAAGTTAATCAAGTTCTAAAAGCTCTCAATGAGGTGTCAAAGAGAGCTGACCAAAAGCTTATGCTGAACATTGATTCTCTATCCAACAAGCTGGATATTGTATGCAAAGAGATCAATGATCACACGGATGACAAAGTATCAAAGGCACAAAAGGCCATATTTGACTCCATGAGCAAGCTCTTCCCTGAACCTACTGAGTCTTTAGACCTTGAAAATGGTCTCTCAATACATATGAAGCTCAATGTTCTTAAAGGAAAAATCTAGGAACTTCAGAAGAATGTAGGATAGCTTGTAACGATCGGGATGTATGACGCTAAGGAAATTGACTACATTACAAAGTACATATCATCCATCTGGCCAAAGATCCTTTACTTGGAAGCGAAGCTAAAGATTGCTCTCTCTGCCTCATATTTCAGAGCTCTGTTATAGTGCTTTCAATAGTTCGCATGCTAGGGATTTAATCAAATAGCTCATCTTTCTATATGTCATTATCTGCTCCTTACTGAACTAAATGACCAAGATTTTCTCACCAACGAGGGTAAGGAGATTAATCATTGGAAGGTAGGAGGAATTTCAATCTGCTTTAGACTCCTTCAATGTCTGCTTGGAACAAATAGTGAAGGGACAGATAGTTATGGGGGAGAAGGTGCAAGTGCAAGTGCAAGTATATAGTGCAAGTGTTGTCAATACCACTTATCAAATAGAAAAATGATGATAACTGCAAGTATATAGTTGCGATGTAGTTTTAAAAGATATCGAACCCACAGGGAAGGAACCAATTCTAAAGATCAACAAGAGTACCGGAACAAAGAAAATAAAATAGAAAATTTTATTTTTGATGGGTTGGTTGGGATATAATGGTAAATAAATAGATAAATATATAAATAGATTAGAGTAGAAGAAATCGGTGTATATTATCACTACGAACAAGTATAGCAAAGAAAACATACAAAATCATCAAAGATATTACATACACTAGACTACTTGAACAGATTTGGTTCTAGACACTCAGATATTCAATTATTCACCATAGAGCAACACATGAAATGACTTTTCTAAGTCTATTGAAAACAAATTAAGACGATTATATAAACCTGGATAACAATAATACTATGCTTAGTACGGGGTCGTTCTCACATAGCTATATTTAGCAAGTTACCATTCCAAAAATGTTAGCTCACTAAACAACATTGTAATCACAGATCTAGTGATTATACACAATCTTGTTAACCCCAAAATCACTCTTGAAGTTAACTCAAAAGCATATAACTTGATTAATATAAAAGACTCAACACGAAATACAAAATATGACATATAGACATATCATAAACTTTATAATAGAAAGTATAAGTAGAAAAAAAAAGCGAAGTTGTAAGGTATGCAAGTGAAAGCTAAAGTTGATCAAACTATATCCACTCTTTAATGGGAGTCGTCAATTTCCGCAATTCCTGCATCTGCTTTGAATTAGGTCTCGGCCCGTACAGAACCTTCGCTAGGATGCTATTCTTTGTGAATATTGAATAAACGAATATTGAAGAATGAAAAATTTTGTTGATAAGTGATTTGCAATTACACTTATACAACAATCACTCGAATATGTAGAGAAATCTAGTGATCGAAATAAGGTTCGAATCACTTATACATTTTCTTGCTAACTTAGAATGAAGCGAAATCTACATGATTTTCTCTCTAAAACTAAATATGCACGTATCACATACCACACCTATAATCCCATACACCATGCCCACGAAATTGATGGGTTTTGAACCCTATTTATAGAATATGAAGGGTTACGTCTATCCAAACGAAGAGTCATGTCCATTGGTGAAGAGTTGCATCACTTCATTTTGATTAGACGCAAAGATTCATCCTCATCCACAATGGAAAGGCACCTTTTCATGATTGGTTGACTTCCAAAAGGTGCCTTTTTGGTTGGTAGTTGATGGCGGTTGATGGCAGTTAATCACTGTTATCTGGCGGTTGGTAGTTGATAAAAGATAACCATTAATAGTCACAAGTCACGACCGCAAATCACATGTCACGATCGTGAACATTGATTGGTTATTTTCTATTTATGAAGAGTGACAATTTGTGACCGCGAATAGATGTTACGATCGTGAAATGTTGTTTCTTCATGATTCTTCTTTGCAACTTTACCAATCTTTGACAACTTCGATCCTAAGCCAAATCTTTGTGTTCCATGCACCTTTTTCACTCTTTTTCCATAGAATTCCACTTTTGATCATTTTACTCCCAAGATTTACCTAGTATCCGCATTTACATCAAAAACAACTACATACCACGTGAAATCTTTTATATGAAGTATAAAATGACTTAAACCATAGTGTTTTATGATTGAAAATATCATGATTATAAGTGTAAATATACACTTATCAGTACCGCTTCTCAATGTCTCTACGCAACTCTGCAATGTCAACAAGTCAACGAATGATAGAATTTTACATTGCATCTCGCACGACTCTCTATCAGAACAGATTTCTTGAAGATAAACAAGTTGTTGATGCTTTGGAATAACAGATTAATCTCATGCTTCAACATTCGAAATCTCTATCTCTAGATGTCCTAGAATTTGTCTCTAACGAGAAAATATGAAAGATTTGAAGAGAAGAGATATTGAAGAGCTATGAGGATGAGAAGTTTGCAACGACTAATTCATAGACCTTTAACTATAAGTAGAAGATTGGAGTAGACGTTCAAACTATGTGAATCACCTTGAATTTCTCTAAGAGCTGAAAATTTGTTCAAATACTCCCAGCTTCAAGAAATTTCTAAATCAAGGAATCAGCAAACATGAATTGTTAATATATGTTTGTAATAGAGAGAATAGCACTTAAGATTTAACATTGTAAAAAGGATTCAACACTTCTATAAGTTGAATTCTTCAGTTCGTAGTTTATTTGATAAATCTGAGTGTCGGTTTAGGAAGGGTACCTTAATTGAGTTTGAGGGGTAGTTAGAAAGGAAGGTACTTTTTGTAATCTTGTCTACCCACTGTAAAGGCTTCTCCACCTAAGGAATGAATGAATCACCGATGGATTAAAGCTCGAAAAAGTATCCAGGGTCTAGAGGTAGGCTAAGGGCCGAACTAGGATAAAATTCAGGTGTTGAAGTTCTAACCTTACTTTTGCCTTTATCTCGATGTCTCATTCATCATTCTTTCTATTCTCAATTTTGCTTGAAAAACCAAAATGTGCTGAGTGAAGCACTCAGATAGTAATTGAAGATAAATTGTGCTAGCAAAGCTGAGCAGCTTATAGTTTTTAGACCCAGCTCAGCACGAAACACTCAGCACGCATTTAAAAACTTAAATTGGTTAAAGAATTTTTACAAATATTAAAGAGAAATCAAGCACTGTATTCACCCCCCCCCCCTCTGTTGTTAAGTTAAGCCGTTTAGGACCAACAATTACAAATGTCTAAGCCATACCTTTATAACAACTTGTCACACCTTCTTTATCACTACTCTATTAGCTTACGCCAACTTTTAAAGGGATATTTTTTTTATTTGCCATATTTTCTCATAAAATCTAGGTTATACAAATCTTTAATTTTGCAAAACTCAATAATAAGAATCTTTTTCTTTCTTTTACATGAAAAGGAGAAATTTTTTCTCATTTTACCCTTTTTCAGGTTGACTTTGTCAACCCTTATAACTACCTTCTCTCTGTTATTTACTTTGAATTTTGCAAATTCAAATGTCTATATCTCATAAACCATTGATTTTTCGAATCTACTCTTTGAAATATTTTGTTCGTCTTAATATTATCTTTAAAAAGAAATAAACTTTTATTTTTTTGAACAATAAAATGATGTTTCACAATCTTATACAGTTTATAATTGTGGTATAATGCCCTTTTTTACTATTTTTTCATTAAGGCATTACACATGGTATAAAGTTGTATAATGAATTTATGTAGATTTTTTTCTCCTTTATGTTCATAGCAGTACTGATTTCCCCATAAAATCATGGCATGAAGACCTTAAGCCTAATATGAAAGCTCTTATACATGGTATAATAGTGGTTATGTTTACAACAAAACTCACTTTCTAGTAAAAAGAAATTAGTTTATCGTAGTCTTATACATAGTATAATAGTTGTATGATACCCGTTTTTACTGCTTTTTCATGAAGGCGTTATATATGATATAAGAGTGGTATAATGTATTCTATAGTCATTTTAAAAATACATTATACCACTCTTATACATTGTATAACGCCTTCATGAAAAATTATTGTTTTTATTATATAAATATTATACTATGTATAAGATTACGATAAATTTTTTATTTTTTCAAAAAATTTAAAATGCGTGTCATTTTAAAGATAAAGTTAAGACGAATAAAATACTTCAAAGCGTCGATTCAAAAAAATGAACGGTTTGTGAGATATGGAGGCTTGAAGTTGCGAAATTCAAATTAAATAGGAGAGATATAGTAGTTACATGGAAAAAATGATAAAAACAAAACAAGGTTAGAGGGTCTTGGCCGGATTCCGACGAAGGCTCTCTGATGCTCAAGTTAGTAAAATAATGTATGTAGAGTGAGAGAGGTAGAATTAGGTACCTTCCTTAGGGATTTGTATCCTTTATATAATGGTTGAGGAAGATGGAGTTTCTTGCTTTTGAGGTTACTCCTTGTGGGCCTTTATTAAGCAAAATGGACCCTCGTAGGGGTTGGGCAATAATACCAATAATACCCCTTGATATCATATGTCACCCCCTAGGTCGAGTTCAACGCCTTTTAAGGCTCTGTGCTTCTTTCGAGGGTGGTTTCAATAACTTTTACTAATCACGAAGTGCATGTTTCGGTTTCAAATCTTTCTTTTCATGATTCTTATGTCAGGCTTTGCTTTTAAATGAGGCAGGCATGCTTCTGTAACATCTTATTTTAAGGGGAAGATGTTTAACTTAGTGTGAGGTTAAGCTCGTCTTCCCTCATGAGGAAAGAGATGGTCGAACCTGTTGGAATTGTTGATGTGCCCTAGTTCTAAAGGCATTGGTTCATGTAGTGTCACATTATAAAGGCAATAATCTACTGCATTTATACCTTGTGCTATAATATGAGTAGAGTATCCATTGATTGATAATCATAAATGTC
>CATIWQ010034872.1:0-15608 GCA_949673415.1 Euphorbia schlechtendalii
TTGTACTTGCATTCCAGCTCATCACCACAAAGTAATCACAATTTCCTCTCTAAAACAATCATGTAGATTAATGTCATAACGCAATAAATGCAGATTCATGGTTCCTCTATAATACAGAATCCCACATGCACTTTTCCCAAAAATTTGAAAAGGAAATAATCACCTGAGGTACGGTACAATCAGCACGAGTTGGATCCCAAAGTACAGAAGAGAAGCAATCCCACTCATCACTTTGGACTTCAAACAAAGGAGCCCTGTCAAATACACACATCTTTTCCACAAATATCACACCATATGTAAGAGCCATAATCTCATTTGCATTTGAAAAGCAACTCCTCGAGAAGGCAGCAAATCACAACAGCAGCACACCCGGACACAACAATTAGACAACACATAGAAAACGTTAATAGAGTCGCATTTATGATGATCAGTAAGTAAAGGAAAACACAACTATGTAATGAAGCAATGTCCAAGTTTGTTTTGTCTTGTTGAACTCCCTAGTACTATTGTGCTTGGCTATTAATAGGAGAATGTAACCCATTATTGCTAATACTATTCTCTCTCCTTCTCCCTCAATTTCTTCACCTTTAATATCTATTTTCCTCCTTTTCTGTGACCTTTTTTCATTGATATTCCGAGCTGACCACGACACAATGCCTAGGGATTATCCTCTCTCTCTAGCTCAGACACAACATTCCAAAACTGTAATCCCTCATCCTTATTACACCTAAATATACTTCTACTCATCCAATACAGAAATACCCTCCATAAGCCCCCTGATATAACCAACTCTAGCTCGGGAAAAAACATCCCTTTATTCTTCATAGCCCTCAAGTCCTACATAGAATTCTCTATCTGCGCATACGTTGAAAAAAGAGGGGAAAAGATATCAAACAATTTTCTTAGTTCGAGTGTTGCAGCATTTCAGAAAGATCACTGCAGAAATTTTAGCAGATAATCAGAAGGCAACTCATATTCAGATTTCTTAACATGCAAAATCAAGTTATGATTTGCACTTGGTCTTAGCAAAATATTTGAATTCAGAATACTATAGTATAATACGTATCATATTATCTCCCATCTTGCTAAGCAATTTATAGTCGTACGTTAACACATCATAATACAATAACATCAACAGTAGTGTATCGCTACCATAAAGATACTATGTCAATTTAACGGGTTGAAAGTTTATGGAGGAAGAGATATGCATTAACCATATAAGCAATTAAAGTATTTGAGGAATCCAGTAAAATAGTGCTCCAGATAATTGATCCATTTCTCCGAAGACTCCTCAAAAGTTATGTTTATTCTCTTCTAAGCCATTTACCAACCTCAAATAGTTTGATCTGGGAATAGAAAAGATTCCACAGAACTTATTTTCTATGTACACATTTAACCAGATCAATAAGTCAAGCGAATGGAAAAATTTGCCAGTTAACCTAGAAACTAGATGGGCTCATGCTTAATGCTAGCATAACACTCTTGCTACTTTAAGACAATAACTTGCTACTTTCTCATTATCGTTGAAGCAGCTGTACTTGTTGGAATTCTTCCTTTATGCTTCAAAGAGGTCTCCAAACTCGGGAAAATCAAGGTGAGTAAAAGACTCTACAGTTAGAAATTTACCTTGGAACATGTTGGATATCATATCCATACCAAGATAGGGATAACAAGTACAAAATAGATGGAAGCATTCAGAAATTCAAAATTGAAGAATATAAATGAAATTCAGAAATTGGAAATATAAACACCTTTACATGTACGCATATCAGTTATCACACATATGTACCTGACTCAAACTGACTGGGTTAAATGGACTCTATGTTACAACTTAAAATAAAGACAATGGTATACAATTTGGATACCGAAATTCATTATTGACTGAGAGTCAATTGACCTTATTGGTTACATAGATTAATATTTAAAACATTGTTCAGAACCAGCCTTCAAGTGAATGAATTAGAAAGATTTTCCCATGGCACCTCGTTGGATAATCCTATTTTCAATGCTCGGTCTGACCAAGTTCATCTTTAAAGTTATGTTAGTTAAGTGGCCCTTATCTTTTCTTTTTGTGAAACTTCTATACTAGTGTGCTTTTATTGCGCTTTGCGCCTAAGCAAACAAGAACCTTGTGCCTATGGTGCGCTTTGCGCTCTCAACTACTATGATTAAATATTCAATGAAAACATAAGGTCAACTCCCATAATTTAATATCAGATACCTAATATACACAATAGCCCAAAAGAACACCATTATAAAGTTTACCTGCGCCACTTTCCACATATAGTTTCATCAGCACTTTCTTCTCTACACTGAAGCCAGTTGCTAATAGTGCTAAGCTTAGTTCGCTTGTTGAGATTCAACTCCTACATATAAGGGATGTGTTAGTTCTACCAGAACCTGCCGGTGGAAGCTAACTACCTATTGAAAATATGGGTACATAGAAAGTAGAACTCATTCAGAAGCCTTACAGTAGAGCTCGCAAAATCTGATGGATCAATTTCCAGAGGCTCAGGAATTGTATCCATTTCACAGCATTAAAACCAAAATCAAGTCACAATATGGTCTAACATAAAAAGTCAAATCACTAAAGAGTTTTGACCACACTTAATTACTTGATCTATCTTGCAATAACAAGATAGATCATTTGTAGAAAATTTTACATCCAACACATGCCAAAAAGATTCAATGCTGCAAAATATTTTGGATTGTGAGCAGAAATTCCAGAGGACCAGAACAAAAATTATCAACTTAAATCTTTTTTATGCAATACAGCCACACATTCTATCACAAACAACAATTAGGTAAGATGGATTTCACTGGTCTATACTATACCTAGACTTAATCAAGTTTACAAGTTTAACTCACGATATGCCTTCACTAACCAACTGAGTCCACAATTGTTTTCTACTCCTATTTGTAACTTTCAGAAAAAGTATTTAAATTATAACGATAAAAGAGATTTAAATCCTATTCTCCAACCATCAGTTTAGGCATGTCATGTATGCTCATTAATAGCTTGCGAGTTTATGCAGAATCATTAACAATCATTATACACCTACAAATCCCAGCGAATGAAAGCAGAAAATTTGAACTAAATATCAAGAATAAAATTCCACTTTGCTTGAGTTCTTTATCTACCGTTGTTTCCTGAAAACTTCTAACTTGTTAATAATGCTGTAACCACAAAGCACTATTACAGTTTTATTCTGATGTCAACAACTAAAGTTCTGATGCTCACATAGAAATTTTATGCTAAAAAACATGGAAGAGAAAAAGTTTTTGACTTCAATCAAGATGATATTTTCAGTACGCAAAGCTAAATGAGATAGGTTCATAAGGGAGGCATTAGCTTCTATAACACCTACTTAACAAGGTCGTCAACCAGAAAAGTTGGCCAAAGGTCTGTAGTATTTTATCCTGAACGTGACTCCAGACTCCTAAAATAAAAATAATATGGCCAAATTCTCTACTAGAAAATTACAAGAGACTAATAACCTGTTCGAACCCTTTCAGACTGCCTTATAAAATGCATTTTCATGATGCTTAAAATCCCAAATGAATTTGAAATTTTAAACAATATTTTGTTGCTATTTTCTGGTTTGAACCAGCCAGGATATAGATTCAAGCTAAAAAGTAGAGTCAAAGGGAGTAAAGCACACCCAACAATTAACACAACTTTAACTTAAGACCCTGTTGAAGGAGAAAGAATTCCTAAGCACTCAAACCAACATGTTGGTATATTTGCCTGCTTTCAGGTAAACATTCACACATTTTCCCCCCACACTACAGAATTCATACAGAACAGTGTGTCAAACAATTACCAAGCTGTAATTCCCAACGATAGTGAGCAGAAGATATATCCACTACCACTTCCTAGATTACACCAGTCTCTATCCTCATTGTTCATTCAGTTAGCATTTTCTCTACAGAATGTCAAGTATGACCTGCCCAAAAATCTCATGAAAAAATGCCAACAAGACAATATGATCCTAAAGCACAAAATGAAATAGAGACCACAATAAAGTAATAAACAACTATACAACATGATTTTTCTAACAGGTCAGCAAATATCTACTATGAAGCATGACTTTTGTAAAGATGCAAGGTTTACCAACACCTACGTGGTTATCGGACGAGACCACTCTGAAACTTCAGCTTGAAAACCTTTGCCACATCGTACACCACCTGTATATGGTCCAGAATCTCGTAGCATCAATACTATAGGATTTGATTCCTCTATAAAAGAACTTCCACCTCTTCCCTTTTCACTAATCAAACAAGGAGATGTGGACATGGTCTCCTTATGACTTTTATGATGCTTCTTTGAGCATGAATGACAGAACCACTCATCATCCGGTATTCTTTTTATGCGAGGATTGCAACAAAATAGATGAAATGCCTCTTCGCAACTGTCACAAATCAGCATCTTAAGTGCATAATCCTGATTAGAACAAATTTTGCACAACCGAAAACTGCTGCTTGCACTGCTATCACCAACACCATTAACAGAAGCATGATTCCCACTAGGCAAAATTCTATCAAGCACTCCCTGGCTTCTAATTATGGAAATGCATAAATCCATTTCTGATATACCCTCCTCCATGAACTCTGTGGCAATAACACAAGATGATGAGCACCCGACAGAATCATCCACTTCAGTCTGCATAGAAGTTGAAAGTTCAGTGTCTGACTTTAAGGATGAACAGCTATCATTTACACTATCAACTTCAATAACTTTCTGCCTCGTACTTTCTGATTTCGAAACATGGTCCACTCTTTTAAATACTTTGATAGGGACAAAAGGATCTGAATGAATGTGAAAATGTTGAGAAGCAACATGAAGTCCCTTAACTGCATCAGAAGGAGAATCAGAACTGACAACTGATAGACAAGGAAACTCTGCAGAGATAACAGTAGAATATTGACCTTGTGGTTTTTTCCGCCTATAAACAATATTTTTGTCTACCAGTTCCTTCACAACAGAAGCCCCTTTAATACAAGGCATTAGACAATTTTTGGCCACATATGTCTCTCTAACTGCAACTGAAGGAGCTTCGGAAGCCTCTCTGTTTCTCTTTATAATTCGGTGAAGTTCTTCAGAAGAAAGGTTGCCTGGATTTGCTTGTTCTTTACTTCGCATATATACAAAATTAGGCACAGTATTCTCGAACATTAAAGTAACAGTCGATAGTTGAGGAACTGCTACACAACTTAAAGGGCACAAATAATCACCATTCTTATGATCTCTTAATGCACATTCTCTGGATCTCATATAAGAGTCTTGACAACAATTTCGACACATCTGCAAAATATCAGCAAGCACAAGTTGATTCACTAATAGAATCTTTTCCAAGGGGAGCATAAAATAGAGCAGATGAACATACTAGGTAAATAACTCTAAAAACATTTTCACCTGAAAGAAGTATGTATTTATAAGCAGAACATATCCCAGGCTCAGAATTCCCTATATGGTTCAAGGATCAGATTGACGTGAACATTAATGTGCATTTGCAATAACTGCAAAATGTGATGCAAAAAATACCAATTGAAGTTGATTTAAGCACAACATGAGTAGATACTCTTTCTACATGAGAAACTGAAATTGCAACCATCACTAGAAATTAAGTGCAAAAAGATCAAATGATATCTACAAAAAAATGCTGTGCCAAGAAAGCCATTTAAACACGGCCAGTTTCTTCACCCTTGTACGAAATAAAACAAAGTTCAGAACAATGAGTAGAAATTAAGTGCAAAAGGTTGAAACGAAAGCCATAAACTATTTGTTGCAAGACAGCCAATAATAGACACCACAAGCTAAAATTGCTTCACCCTTCGTCCCTTCCTCATACAAAAGAAAACTAAGTTTATAACAATCAATAGAAATAAGTGCGAATAGATAAAAAGAAAGTCAAAAACTATTTATTTCAAGACAACCCATAGACACAAGGCTGAATTCGAGTAAAACAACGAGTTTGCAACCATCACAAGAAATCGATTGCAAAATGATCAAACAATTGTAGCAAAACAAAACCCATTCACACACATAGGGCTGAATTGCCTTTAACAAACTGCTCCACGAAAATCAATTCAAACAACAATTCTGTATTTCTTTTTTCATAATGTATGAAATTAACTTCGTAAACATCTCTAAATTGATAAAAGGATCAAATTCATGTCATAACCAATACAGCAACAATCGAATCTTCAACTTCAATAAGTAATTTCAACTATCACAAATTTGAGAATCTATTTTGATCAAGAAAACAGATTTAACATCAATAAACTAAACCATCAAACACTCGAAGATTCAATAAATCATACAAATCAGGGGTAACAGAACTTACAATCAAATAAGAGAAGACGGTAAAGAGGAAAAGTCTAACGACGGTTAGCAGTGTAAAGAACAACTTGTCCTTCTGAAAACCTTAAGGGAGAAGAATGAAGAGGGGATATACAGAAATGTCTGTTCAACGAAAATAAGCACAATGGGAAGTAATATAAACGGACTGGAATTTCAGTTTAAGTTTTGTATCTTAATTATTTGACCAATTAAGTTTCATACTTAGTTCTATACGTTCCAAAGTTTCTTTGTTCATCTCCATTAACTTTTACGTTTGTTTTTAAATTTTCTTATCTTATTTCGTCATTATCTCTAAAACTGCTCATTTTTTTGATATGATGCTTTAGAGTTTTTTGTTCATCTCATTTTTATCTTCGAAACGTCATCTATTGTGATATACTTTTTCGAAAATATTTTTTCAACTGGTATATAAGTGGTATGTAACTGGTAGGATAAACAAGAAGTGGCAATTTTGTTATGAAAGTATGGTAGGAACACAAATACATGTCAAAAGTTTATCTCCATAGCAATGAACAAACAACTATAATCTTAAAAGTAATGAAAATGCATTAGAAAGTGATTACAACATGTAAAAAAGAATTCTACAAATGTATTGTATAAAAAATATTAAGAATCTGGTATGTAACTGGTATGAAGAATAAAAAATGCCAAAACTAGTAAGAAACTAGTAGGCAAGTGGTAGGAAACTAGTATGGAGAATAAAAAATGTCAAAACTAGAAAGAAAGTGTTAGAAAAATGGTATGAAGAACAAATTATGTCAAAATAATCTTGAAAATTAATTAAAATGCTTTAGAAAGTGATTAAAACATGTAAGATAAAACTATTGAATCAAAACAGTAGAAAACTAGCATGTAAATGGTAGAAAACTGGTATTGAAATTAAAATAGTAAGAATCTGGTATCTAACTGGTATGAAGAACGAAAAATGTCAAAATTAGTAAGAAACTGGTATCTAACTAGTATTTAACTGGTATTGAAATTAAAACAGTAGGAATCTGGTATATAACTGGTATCTAATTGGTATGAAGAACAAAAAATATCAAAACTAGTAAGAAAGTGGTAGGAAACTAGTATCTAACTGGTATTTAACTAGTATTGAAATTAAAAAAGTAGGAATCTGGTATATAATTGGTATCTAACTAGTATGAAGAACAAAAAATGTCAAAACTAGTAAAAAAGTGGTAGGAAACTGGTATTGAAATTAAAACAGTATGAATCTGGTATCTAACTGGTATTAAGAACAAAAAATGTCAAAACTAGTAAGAAAGTGGTAAGAAACTAGTATCTAACTAGTATTAAAATTAAAACAGTAGGAATCTGGTATCTAACTAGTATCTAACTGGTATGAAGAATAAAAAAATGTCAAAACTAGTAAGAAAGTGGTAGGAAATTGGTATTTTACTGGTATTGAAATAAAAACAGTAGGAATCTGGTATCTAACTGGTATGAAGAACAAAAAATATCAAAACTAGTAAGAAAGTGATAGGAAACTGGTATCTAACTGGTATTGAAATTAAAACAATAGGAATCTGGTATCTAACTGGTATGAAGAATAAAAAATGTCAAACTAGTAAGAAAGTGGTAGGAAACTGGTATCTAACTGGTATTTTACTGGTATTGAAATTAAAACAGTAGGAATTTGGTACCTAACTGGTATCTAATTGGTATAAAGAACCAAAAATGTCAAAACTAGTAAGAAAGTGGTAGGAAACTGGTATTGAAATTAAAACAATAGGAATCTGGTATCTAACTAGTATCTAACTGGTATGAAGAATAAAAAATGTCAAAACTAGTAAGAAAGTGGTAGGAAACTGGTATCTAACTGGTATTTAACTGGTATTGAAATTAAAACAGTAGGAATCTGGTATCTAACTAGTATCTAACTGGTATGAACAATAAAAAAATATCAAAACTAGTAAGAAAGTAGTAGGAAACTGGTATTTAACTGTTATTTAGCTTGTAATTTTCTGAATCTTATTAAAATCTGGTAGGTAACTAGTATTTAAGTTGTATTAGCTTGTAGTTTTTTACATTTTGTTAAAAATCTGGTATATAACTAGTATTTAGCTTGTAATTTTCATCATCTTGTTAGAATCTAGTAGGTAACTGGTATCTAACTGGTATGAAGAACAAAAAATATCAAAACTAGTAAGAAAGTGGTAGGAAACTGGTATCTAACTGGTATTTAACTGTTATTTAGCTTGTAATTTTCTGAATCTTATTAGAATTTGGTAGGTAACTAGTATTTAAGTTGTATTAGCTTGTAGTTTTTTACATTTTGTTAAAAATCTAGTATATAACTGGTATTTAACTTGTAATTTTCATCATCTTGTTAGAATCTAGTAGGTAAATGGTATCTAACTGGTATGAAGAACAAGTTGTGTTAAATTAATTTTGAAAAGTGATGAAAATGCATTAAAAAGTTATCTAAACATGTAAGATAATTAATTACACCTAATCAGCTGATTTAAGTTCAGAAATACTTTGAAGAGCAGGCTTCCCAAGACCAATGAGAGTGATACAAATCAGATTAGCATATAAATTTACAATTTCATACAACCTAATGAAATCCTATACAGCCTAATGAAATCCTCACATAAATTACAACACAAAAATTGCATAATCCTTCTACAAATTAACAACAAAAACAAACACAAAGAGACAAAAAGAAATCTATCAGCAATAATAGGATTTCAACTCCATAGATCCTCATTCTCAATTGAAAAAAAACTGATCGAAAGCTAGAAAATTTGAATTGTGCAGAGAATTTAAGAATTGCAGAGAGCAGAAACTTGAAAAAACTTCGATCTAGAGAAAATAGAGAATAATCGAAACAAGGAAGAGAGATTTTGATGGAGAGAAAAGCGCGATGTAAAAAGTGGAAGCAACTGAAGCTTGATAAAACAGTGTATATATAGAACGTATAAAGTGAAACCTGAAACTTAAAATTGGTTATAGAATGCAAAATATAAATTGAAACGTATTTTCGCAAACCATACAATTTTAACAATTTCCCATCTTTTTTCATGTAAAGGTTTAAACTTTCAGCGAGAAACGTTCCAAACCAATCATGAATTGAAAACAAAATAAGAACATTTGTGAAAACGTGCAAGAAAAAATAGAGCAACAGAAGAAGTAAACAAATCATAGCAGCAGTGAGAACGCGCCACAAGATCTCAGTCACTCTTCCATATCAGATGCCTGCTTGAAGAGGTCTCTCTCCACCTCTTTTGCCCGCTAATTGCATTGACACCGCAGATTTCACTATATTCCTATGGGCTGCACGTTTTCGGGCCTCAATGCCCTATACGACGCCGTCAACGGCGGAGGTGATGTCTGGATCAACGAAAACAGATTCAGACTCGTAAGGCAGCTCGGCGAAGGAGGTTTCGCCTTCGTCTATTTGGTCAAGGAGGTCGTCACCGACAGTTCTGCTTCTGACGCCGGAGCTGGTAGTGGCCTCGCCAAGAAAGTCAAGGATCCTTCACATCTATCTGGTGATTCATCTCTTTTCTCTTATCATACAATGCCCCGCTTAAATTGATTGCTCTTTCATCATTGTGTGTTCTTTATCCGTGATCCGTGGATTCGGATGCCATTTGGGGACAATTATAATGGATTTATGGGGTTTTGAGCATCGAACGTTTTCAATCTCTGATGTAATTTTGTGAACGATGATGACCAAAATTATGTAATGTGAATTTCCATTTATTGTTCGTGTTGGTGACTGGAATAGAATAATTTTGCAGATGATGGGACTTATGCTATGAAGAAAGTTCTGATTCAAAACAATGAGCAGTTGGACTTGGTGAGGGAAGAGATTCGTGTGTCATCCCTCTTCAGCCACCGTAACCTGCTTCCTCTTCTTGATCATGCTATTATTGCAGTTAAGGTAAGCTTCGTGTTTGACTTAAAAAAAATTCTACTAGATTTCTTGTTTTTACATTTGTTTGCCGCTGTGTTTGTTGATGTGGTATAGAATTGGTTGAAGATTATTTGCATCATATGACTTGGTTATATATGTTTTTTTTAAACCATATTATTGGTTATTTGGCTTGTAATATCCATACATATATATCAGCTTTCAGTAGAACTCTATTTTTTTATCTTCAGCTGTCGTAATGTTAAATGAAGATGATCAACTTTTTCTATAAAATTGTTAGAATTCATAATATCTTTATTTTTTTAGTATTTTCAATTCTTGCAGAATTGCGTATCTTTTCTTTTTTGTTTGAATTAGAATATGGTTTTTAGGAAGCAAGTTGAAGATATGAACACCTACAATCTCTTTGATTTATGAATCACAAGAGAAGAGAACAAAAAGTTAAATTACTAATTCAATTTTAGATTTTACTACAATCGAATTATCTAAATTAGTTGAGAAAAGTCTTCGGAAACCAGTTCTTGGTTGATGAGTAGGAAGACTAGTTAATTACAGTGCATTGTTGCACTATTCTAGGTTTCACTCTGTGCTGCCGTGATAGAAACGTTTTTTCAGTAGTAAATTGTTAATGGTAGAAAATATGCGTTTCCTTATTTGACAAAATTTTTTAGGCCTTCTAAAGTTGTTCATTTGTATAAATTGTGGCTCTATCATTTCTAGTATGTAAGGATTTTGTAAGTGTTTGAAAAATACGATGAAATTCCATTTTTGGAATCCTGACTGTGTATGATTCTCGGAGAGTCGAGTTGACCCATTTTAACTGTTCTTCACTTTGAAAGAAGTTTAAGAAACAGATCTTCTCTATTTCAGTGCGCTGAATAATTCACCCTGTGTACGATATCAATGGTTTTTGCTGTTTTGAATTATTTTGCATTGATGCTACATATCCGAAATTCTGAATTATTGAAATATTTTTTATTCCACGATTTAAAGTGTGGTTTTAATTCTGTTGTGCTCCTCTTTAGTCAATTACTTTTTAGTTAAAGTGGTACACTTTAGAATTCATGGTAGGATGCCTAACTCATTGAGACAGTTGACAAACTTTAAGGACCTTGTATCCATACTGTGCATCTTCCTTTTTGGTCTTGCTTGCTCTTTAAGTGTCTATCCTGTTTTATTTTCTCAATCAACCACGTGTTCATTCTACTGCGAGGGACTTGATCTAGTTTCAGTTATGTAAAAAGTGATGTTCCCTCTGGCCAAAGGATTATTCATGTCCATCGACATTATTTATTAGAATGTTATACAGGTTGCACGTTGTATTATTTCAGCAAAAAATACGTTGCAGCTTGTAATCTGTCCTGAAAATAAGAATTTTTCCCACTTAATTCGCTTCCCCCTTTCACCTTAGTCCTCAGGATATGTTTACTCAGATAATGATGGTTTTAGTATTTCTTTTGTGGTATGATATTTTACACAGGATTATAACCATTCTGAAAATATGTGCATGTTTATGTTTTCTAGGGTAATCAAGAACGTTCTTGGAACCATGAAGCATATCTGTTATTTCCAGTTCACATGGAGGGAACCTTATTGGACAACTCCACAGCTATGAAAGCTAAGAAGGAATACTTTTCTACTACAGATGTTCTTCAAATATTTCGTCAGGTAAAAATGGATCACCTACCCCCTTTTAATGTCTGATTCTCTCTTACTGTACACAGCTTCATTGGCTTGATACTACCTTATCTTGGCAAAAACAAAAAACTAATTTTTTATTTAGAAGTAGCTCTGTTTTATCAATTCTTGAAGTAAAAATGAATGTTTAGTAACCTGGCATTTTTCTTCTCAAGTGGGATACTGAGTTTTGCAATTTTGGCTCGCTTCAGTTCAGTCTGTAATTTAATATCCTTCCTTTCTCCATTTACTGTCAGTGTTTATTTTGGATTGTTGAAATTTTCACTTGAAAAGAAAAACTGTGATGCAGCTATGTGCTGGACTGGAACATATGCACGGTCTTGATCCTCCATATGCACATAATGATGTCAAGCCTGGTAATGTGCTTCTCACTCGTAGGAAAGGACAAGCACCACTTGCCATATTGATGGATTTCGGAAGTGCTCGACTTGGAAGGAGGCAAATTCGATCTCGTTCAGAGGCTCTACAATTGCAGGTGTCCACATTTTTACTTTTTTTGTCTTAATATTTCAGACTCTACATTATTCTAATGTAATTTGTGGTTTGGTCAATGCCACTCATTGCATCTAAGTCATTCGTTCCTTCTCCATTATGTTCATAAATATATTCACCATGATGTAAATTGCATCACTAAACGTTTCAATTGTTGGTCCCTGATTTCAATTAAAATTCAAGTTTATTAGATCTATAATCGTAATATGGCTGAGGGGTTCTGTTTAATGTTATGGTTGATTATGATGATTGTTTGCTGCACATTGTAGGAATGGGCATCTGAACATTGTTCTGCTCCCTATAGAGCTCCTGAGTTGTGGGATTGTCCAAGCCATGCAGATATTGATGAGAGAACGGACATATGGTCATTGGGATGCACATTATATGCGATAATGTGAGGATCAATCTTTCAATTGCACACTATACAATTCCTTTTTCGTATTGCATAATTTCTATTTTGTTGTCTTCAATTTGTATACTTTCAGTATATCTATTATTGGTTAGGATTGCAAACTAAGAGAGCCGATGCAAGTTCTGGCACATTGAAGCCAGCTGTATCAAAAGTTACTACATAAGTAGCAGCTTGTGATGTGATCTCATGACTGAGTTCGTGAATTGCTGCTATCTAGAATATTAAATCTATACTCACCAGGTATCTGGTTAGAGAAGCATAATGCCTTAATAATCAGCTAAAGAAATATTATTAGATAAGGGAAAAGATTGATTCCAATTTTGTTTACAGTTCCAATATACTGGATTTTCCCATATTGGAGTGGTTTCTGCTCCATTACTTGCTAAGCTCTAACTCTAAGCATGGGTTTGTCTATTGTTTACTCCAATCTGATTTTAAGGGTTGAAATCAGCTTTAACTTGTAGCAGCCCAAACTCGAGCATTTGAGCTTGACTAGCGAATATAACAGAACTTGAAGAGGCCTTTAGTTCAGTCTTGACCAAAAAGCCAACTCTTATACTGTTCTAACTAAATTTACTTCAGTTTTAGTTTTCAAAAGGATGTAGATGTTATCCCATGATTCTTGACTGGTATACTTGTTTAATGAGGCGGGCACTCTTATTTTCTTCAGTTTTTTTTTCTTGAGCACATCAGCTATTTGGCTTGTATATTGTCTTGATGATGGAAGTCCTACTTCTAAGTCATCTACCTCTTCTTCCATCTTTCCTTTTTTCCTATGCACTTAGGTTTCATGGCTAGTATCTTTTATTTTTCATGCATTATAATTTATGGCATATCCTAACCTCTTACTGTGAGATTCATTTTAAGGTCTTAGAGTTGAGCATTCAATTTGTTTTTAAATTATGAAATCATGAGTAAACAAATATGCATGAAGTTGAACTTGCATTTTGTTAGTGGTAATTCGTAATTATATAAGAACTTGCATTTTATTGTTTTTTAATAAGCTGAACGACGTTGCGCAGTCTCCTCATTTTACCAATGCATGCTCCTGCTGTTAATTTTTGCATTATTAATGGACATTTAAGTTTTAATGGTTCAGAAACTCATTTGATGGCTGATTTCGTAGGTATGGTGTATCTCCATTTGAATATGCGCTCGGAGAATCTGGTGGTAGCTTGCAATTGGCAATCGTAAATGCGCAAATAAAGTGGCCAGCTGGGCCTAAGCCTCCGTACCCAGAAGCTCTTCATCAGTTTGTGAGCTGGATGCTTCAGCCACAGGCAGCAGTTCGCCCTCGCATCGATGATATCATAATTCATGTTGACAAGTTGATGGCAAAATTCTCCAAATGATTCTAAATATGAAATGAAACAGAATCAGTTGAGAATTCAGAAGTTGGTAATGCAATTGAGCAACTACATTGTGGACGCACAATACTTTGGGATATGCAAATAGAAGGTACAGGTTAAAAAATATTGCTTTACTGAAGTAGTTTTGGAAGTTATGATTGACATGATATTAGGTAGATGATGTCACAGGTATACCTATTATTACGTGGAAAAAAATTCTCTGTCCTCAAATGATGTTCCCTTGTCTGTCCCCCCAATAAAAAAACTGTCACGTGTCAACTTTTATTATATTTTAATAATTATTAATTTCTCTTTCCTACTTTTTTAATTAAAATATAATAAAAGTTAACACGTGACGGTTTTTTATTGGGGGGGACAGGCATGGGGACATCATTTGGAGACATAGGATTTCTTTCCTTATTATGCCATGTAATTTATTGAACGCATCTGGAAATTCAATTGCTTAGTTAAACCATAATAATTGGTAATACTTCCCGATTCATGTTTGTTTGTTGGAGTTGTATAAAATTAGAGAGTTTTATGCCATGAGAATAAAAACACTTTCCAGAAAGTGTCATTTACTTGAAAGAACTCCAAGTTGTTTCTTTTATAGAAGAAAGATAGTGAAACACTACGAAATGAGAATCAATTTGGTAGACTTTAATGGAACTATTACCAATAGACTCCCAAGTAACGCTTATTAATGTAGCATACGCAGAGTAATTTGTAGAAAAGCTTAAAAATAATAACTGTAGAATAAAGAATGTAGAAATAATCTTTGTTAATTGATAAAGGAAAAAAAAAACCGGTCTAAAAAGACTCTTAAATATCTATAACATTACTAAATTAAAATATTTAATTGAGAAACGATAATGTAAAAGTTAATTTGAAGTCAATAAAAATTCGAAATTGGATATCTCGGGAAAATGAGGCCCACAATAAGGCCCAAGTTGGGAGAAAGAAAAGCCTAGAATTGGTCTAGAACATTCTGGACTGAAAAATCTAGTAACATCCTGAAAATATCAGATCATATCCATCTTCACCTACAAATACCCCATTATTCCTACTCTGAATTTCACCATCAAATTCAGTAACTTAATACGATTTCGCTTTCAATTATCGTAAACAATCTTCTCTTTCAGTTCTCTTTTTTGAAGTAAAATGGCGCTAAATCATTTCTTTGGAAACCGAAGGAGCAACATCTTCGATCCATTTTCTCTTGACATATGGGATCCGCTCAAGGACTTACCCTTCCCTTCTTCCTCATCTTCTTCTCTTGTTTCCGGTGAGAATTCTGCTTTTGTGAATACTCGCATAGACTGGAAGGAAACTCCGGAGGCGCATGTGTTCAAGGCGGATCTTCCTGGGCTGAAGAAGGAAGAAGTGAAGGTGGAGATTGAGGATGACAGT
>CATIWQ010034874.1:0-12750 GCA_949673415.1 Euphorbia schlechtendalii
GATAAGTTTAAATGGAGAAATATCTAATGGTATTCTTACTATGAGTTCTATATGCAAATCTCGAATAAGTCCTATAAGTATTGAGTGTGTTTAAAGTGTTAGGAAACTATAGCCATAATACTTTGAAATTGATAAAAAAAGGATGAGGGTATTAATGAAAAATCAAAAGAAAGAGAGGATAACCAATGAGTTATGCAAAAGGTGAGGAATGGTACGGAGCAGAAACTATAACCATTCATGGAGTGATAAAAGAAAAGAAAGCATAGCATGAAAAATAGGTGCAAAGTACAAAGTACTTCAAAAACATATGCTTAAAAGAAAAAAAAATGAGAGAGTGGTATGGAGCATAAAATGCAACCACTGAAAAAAGGGAAGAGTGATATGGAGCATAAAATGCAACCACTGAGAGTGTTTTAGCATCCTAGGTTACCTAAAAATGCCTTGAGAGAAAATTAATCAAAGTGTGCTTTCTATGTCCTCTATACTTTATACTATGCTTAAGAGAAGGTAATATTCGAGTATGCATATAGCGCTTATATGAAGATGCGATTCGGTTGACTCTCCATTAAGAACAAAGGTATGCAACTGAGCTATATAAATTGCACATTACTAATTTGTGGAAAATTTTGAACATTTTCTTGAAATCTTTTGAAACATGGAATGTGGTACTCATTCCAATAGTCTTTTGCCAAATAAGGTACAAACTTGTTTACCAAATTTATACACTTCTGTTGAATTTACCTTGAAAACAAGACAAAAGTTAAGTGTGGGGGTATGATAAGTGAATAATTACACTTATTATCACATTAATTTTATATAATAAACACTATAGTTTTAGTCATTTTTATACTTCATATAAAAGATTTCACGTGGTATGTTGTTATTTTTTATGCAAATGCAGATACTTGGTAAATATTGGGAGTAAAATGAACCAAAGTGGAATTCTATGAAAAAAGAGTGAAATAGGTGCAAAAAGATGCGTGGAACTTAAAGATTTGGCTTAGGATCGAAGCTGTAAAAGATCGGTAAAGTTAAAAGAAGAATTCTGAGTAAAACTCAATTCACAGTCGCAACAACTTTTCACGGTCGCGACTTGTTTAATTCTGAAACAGAAGATTGGCAATCAAAGATTCACGGTCACAACATGGACAGTTTTCTGTTATTATCTTTTTAACTAACAACCGCTAGATAAGCATGATGAACCGCCATCAACTACCAATGAACAGACACCTATCAGGAGTCAACTAATCATGAATAGGTGCTTATCCATTGTGGATTATATCAAAGCTTCTCAACCAATCACAATGAATAGATGCAATCTTTCACCAATGGACACAACCCTTCATTTGGATAAACGCAACCCTTCAAACACTATAAATAGGGTTCCAATCCTCTTCAATTTCGTTTACCACCAGAGAGAAGAACATTAGAGTGAAATTAGAGAGAGATATAGTGTGTGTAGATAGAGAGTTCGCTACGTTCTTAAGTGTTAACGAGAAAATGTTTAAGTGATTCGAATCTTTGTTTCGATCACTAGATTTCTCTATATTCTCGAGCGATTGTTGTATAATTGTACTTGCATATCACTTATCAATAAAAGTTTTCATTCTTCAATATTCGTTTTTTCGATATTCGCAAAGAATAACATCCTAGCGGAGGTTTTGTACGGGCCGAGACCAAATTCAAAGCAGACACAGGAATTGCAGGAATTGACGACCCCCATTAAAGAGTGGATACGGTTTGATCAACTTATGCTTTCACTTGCATACCTTATAACTTTGCTTTGCTTTCTACTTATGCTTTCTATTTCAAAGTTTATGATATGTCTATGTGTCATAATGCATATTTCGTGCTAAGCCTTTTATGTTAATCAAGTTATATGTGTTGGCGTTAATTTTAAGAGTAGTTTCGGGGTTAACAATATCATGTATAATCACTGGATCTATAATATAACGCTGTTTAGTGAGCCAACATTTTTGGAATGGTAACTTGCTAAATGTGGCTATGTGAGAGCGACCCGTACTAAGCATAGTATTGACGTTGTCCAGGTTTATATAATAGTCTTATCTCGTTTGTGCTAGGATTAGAAAAGTTATTTCATGTGTTGCTCTGCGGCGAATCATTGAACATCTGAGTGTGTTGAACTGGGTTTGTTAGATTAGTCTAGTGCGTCGTAACATCTTTGTTGAATTTGTATGTTTTCTCTACTATACTTGGTCGTAGTGAACATCTATGTATTTGGAGTCTATCATCTATCACATCTATATTTACTCAACTTTTCATTCTGATCTTCCTTTCCAAAAATCTCAAAACTTTTTTCATTTTCTTTTACTTTATCTTTCCTTGTTGATCTTCAGAGCTAATCCTTCCCTGTGGGATCGATATCTTTTAAAACTACATCGCAACTGTATACTTGCAGTTATCATCATTTTTCTATGTGATAAGGGGTACTGACAACACCTTTACTTTACGTGAACAAGTTTTTTGCACTATTGATATATAGCCAATTCTTGTGAACAAACTATTAAACTTATTAGTAGGAAAGTGGTGAACAACAATCAGCCTCGCATTGGTTACACATCCCACCTCTCGGAATCGCAGCCCTTCCAACGAAAATGGGACTATTTTCATTGCCTTGAACATTCCTGTATAGAAACTATTAATAGCTGCAATGATGCTCGCTCGGTCATTCACCAAAGATCCATCCACTTCTAGCTCGTTTATGCGGTTTCCTCTAAATCTTGCTGACGCCACATGATGAAAAAATTTTGTATTATTATCACCTAAAATTGCTCACTGAACCCTCAATTGTTGGTGCCAAATTTTTTTCCAAACTATCTCTTCTCAAAGATAATTGATCACTTACATGATGTAACTCTGACCCCATCGAACCATCTATCGACCGAACCACTTCGCTAGATGTTAAATTGACTAACCTCTCCTCCAAACATTTAATCTTATTTTCCAAATCCCCAAAATTTTCAGCATGCCATGGATGAATAAAATTCCAAAGTTTAGATAATTTAAAATCCACATCCTTGGAAGGCCATCTACCATAAATAATTCTCCACTTTGATTTAATAAATGTAAAAAATCTTTGTTATCCCACCAACAATTAAGAAAAATGACGGTCTTCTTCCGAGCGGAGAAATAATATGAGAAGAAAATACAATCGGAAAGTGGTCTGAAAGAGTTGTATCTACCATCACAATGTTCATCGAAGGCCATGTATCAAGTAACTTGGTCGATGAGAAAACACGATCAATTCAGGCATATGACACACTATTCAACCACATATAATCTCTACCTGTCAACAGAATATCATACAAACCATTCCCTTTAACAAAATCTTTGAATGTCAACATAGAGTTAGTTATCCCACCTGCAAAGCGTTCCGAACTAAAAAGAACCTCGTTGAAATCCCCACATACTAAGGTATTACATTGACTTTGAATAATTGGTGAAATCTCATTCCAATCACTTTCTCGATCACTTTGATTTGTTGGATCATAAACACAAATTATATTAATCTCAAGTTAGTTTGATCGAAAATGTACCTCTATCCATCTTTCGACAGAATGGACAACATGTCTATGCAGTAACAATGAATTCCATGATACAATGATGCCTACCGACTGCCCCTGTTACCGCACATGGTAAGCTGCAAAGTCATTATGACCCCAAAATTTCTGAATCTTCTGATCACTCATCTCCGAAGTCTTAGTCTCTACCAAATAGAAAAAATGCAAATTTTGATTCCGAATCAGCGTTCGAACAAAATTCTACTTTGCACCCTCCGCGGTAATTCCAACATACAAAATTTAATGACATAAAAACAAAACAAAAACCTCAGTGTAACTTTACGAACCAACTCAGCCCCGTCTTTTCTCCATGGGTTTAATGATGACATCTAAATGTTGTCCATAAAAAATACCCAAAATTTCTCCCACCTTAAACGATTAGACCTCTTCGCTGAATTTTTGCACATTCTCACTTGCCCTCAAAATTGTTCTATTCATATTAAGAATGTCCGGTTCCAAGTATAAAGTCAAATTCCCACTTCCACTCTCCACAACGTGCAATCCTTCCTGATTCAAAACATAACCCATCTTCGTAGGGGTTGATAACGAACCAAACATACAGCTCGTCTCTTGAACCTGGCTCAAACTAACATCGTTAACTTGACAATTCTCAGCCGTGGAATCGCTAGGCTACTCCATCCCCAACAACTGTGGCGCACTATTCAAGACTGATTTAGCCACCCTACCAATCTCCGTATCCTTGCTACTATCCGAACCATCACGGCCTCTAAAACCTGACTCACTACGGTCATCCATCTCTCTATTCGAATCAAAGCTCCCTTTAATACCCTCCTCCGAAACATTCCCAAAATCACTCCCCCTATGCTCTGAATAACTATAACCCACTCCTTGGTGTAATTCCACCACCACTAACGTCTCCATTTTCCCAAATTTCAATGTGAAGCTCTTCCTAATCGTGCCAACAGGCATCGAAACAAGACACGACACCACATCTAACCTATCCAGGTAATGAAAGACATAATCAATTGCAATTACTGTCCCGAAATTTGACACAAGTTTCCTAACTAAAGGTTCGCAAACCAATGTAGGGGTAGTTTCCTAACTAAAGGTTCGCAAACCACTGTAGGGGAATACCCATAAACCGAGATATAAAATGCACTCTGAAATGGAAAAATCCTTTGATATATATGAAACTTCCAAAAAAATGCTCATCATAACTCTCCATTCTTCATTCACAAAATCATGCATAGTATCTATTAAGTTAAAATCGATAAAAACAAACTCACCACCTATTGTGGCCATGAAATCCACATCGAATCCCTTCTCCCTAACCAACTCAAACACGTTCCTCACATTCGAGATCAAAAAAAGCTTAGCTATGCATGTTCATGGTCTCCATGGCCTTTCTTAGAGAACCCCTTCTCCTCAACCTCCTTAGAGCGCAATGTATCACCTATTTTCGAACTCTGTCTTGCTTCCCTCACCACCGAATTCCTGCCCTGGCGATTCATCCCACTATTCACAACATTAGCGTATGATCGATCTCCTCTCAATAACTTAAAAATCCTCCTTACCTTAGGCCATGTTTGTGGAATTTGCCTCTCATTCGAAATTGGATTAGGTTTAGAATAGCGAGCTTTAAATTCTCTCAATTTAATAACACCAATGGATATTGAGTTTGGGAAATTGTTATAAATGTCCTCTTTGGATAAACTATTTACTGATTTATCCTTTAACAAATTCATTTGCATTCCATAACCATTTAAGTTTATTTTTTTGGCTTATACGTTCCTTATCCATTATAAACTGATGATGTCATACTCCTAGTTTTAATTTTCTCATCTTATTTTACCATTATCTCTCGAACCATTTATTTTTTTAACATGCCGCTTTAAATTTTTTTGTTCATCTTATTTTTATCTTTGAAACTCCATCCATTGTCATATACTTTTTCGAAAAGTTTTTCCAACTATTCGATAATGGTAGGAAACTGGTAGCTACCACGTACCTACCACATGCTTACCAGATTCCATCTATTTAATTGTAAGACTTATGTTTGAACGTTTGTTTAGTGATCTTGTTCCAATTAGCTAATACAATATGTTTGATGTAGATGAGAGGGTATTGATTTATCTAGAAAAGAATTTGCGTTGATTTGTAGCGGCACTATTCATTGTTGGATTCCGTCATTTTTTTTACTTCCTACCATGTTCCTACCAGATTAATAACACCATTTAACATAACTTTTGTCTTTCTTTTTTACTTTTTGTTGTGTTTTTCATACTAATAATTTCTTTTCTACTTCCTACGTTCTTACTTGTTGAAATTTTTTTTGAATGTATTTAGTAGCTATATATGGTAGAATGCTAGTAAATATATGAAACATGATAGAAATCTATTACAAACATAAATTTGTTATTTTGAACAAACTTTCAATGAAATATAAGATGCCTAGCATGTTCCTACCACGTAGCTACCATATACTTACTAGATTCCATCTATTTAATTTTAAGACTTATGCTTGTCCATTTGTTTAGTGATCTTATTCCAATTAGCTAATCCAATATGTTTGATTAATGAGAGGGCGTTGATTTATTTGGAAACGCATTTTCGTTGATTTGCAGCGGCACTATTCATGGTTTGGTTTTGGTCGGATTTTGGCGTTTTTTTACTTCCTACCATGTTTCTAGCAGATTAATAACATCATTTAACAGAACTTTGTCTTTCTTTTTACTTTTTGTTGTGTTTTTCATACTGATAATTTGTTTTTTACTTCCCACCACGTTCTGACTAGTTAAACAAAGTTTTTGAATGTATATAATAGCTATAAATGGCAGAATGCTAGTAATTATATAAAATATGATAGAAATCTGTCACAAACATAAATTTATTGTTTTGAACAAACTTTCAATGAAATATAAGATGCCTAGCAGGTTCCTACTATGTTCCTACCATGTAGCTACCACATACTTACCAGATATCACCTTTTTAATTCTAAGACTTATGTTTGTATGCTTGTTTAGTGATCTTGTTCCAATTAGCTAATACAATATGTTTGATGTAGATGAGATGGTGTTAATTTATCTAGAAAAACATTTGCGTTGATTTGCAGCGACACTATTCATGGTCAGTTTTTTGGTCGGATTCCAGCGTTTTTTTACTTCCTACCATGTCCCTAGCAGATTAGTAACATCATTTAATAGAACTTTATCTTTCTTTTTACTATTTGTTATGTTTTTCATACTAATAATTTATTTTTTACTTCCTACCATGTTTTTACTAGTTGAAAAAAGTTTTTGAATGTATCTAGTAGTTGTATATGGTAAAATGCTAGTAAATATATGAAATATGATAGAAATATGTTACAAACAGAAATTTGTTGTTTTGAACAAACTTTCAATGAAATATAAGATGCTTAACAAGCTCCTACCGCATTTCTACTATATATCGAACAATTAAAATAATCATCAAAAAAATATATCACAATTGATGGCTTTTCGAAGACAATAAAGAGAAGAGCAAGAAACTCTAAAGCGGCATATCCAAAAAATGAATGGATTAAAGGACAATGGTAAAATAAGATAAGAAAATTAAAAAAGAAGCATGACATCATCTGTAATATCATCAGTTGGTAATAGAGGAGAACATAATAGATAGAACGTACACAAGGTGATTTTGAAATTTATTTGGTCAAAATAGTTATGAACCAAAACTTGGGTTGATATAATTCCTAATCTTTTGTACATTGTTCCTAAATGTTTATGAGTTACAGAATTAATCTAACAGGAGAAGTTCCAATATGTTAATTGCAACCTTTCACAATAGAAGTCTTATACTTTTTCTATACAGTTTACTAATAATTATGTTTAAATGATGTGATTTTGCTATGATTATGTGTTTTTAGTTATGTTTTAAGTCTATATTGTTGCTTATCAGCTATGCAAATAACATAGCTAAATATATTGAATATAGTTGCAACCTAAGTATATGTCTCATTGTTTTCCTATGTTTTAGTGTGCTCGTATTATGTTAAAATGATGCAGTTATGCTTTAGTTATACTTTTACTTGCATTCTTAACCTAAAACAAACGTGTATCATTTTTTAGATATTATAGCAGCCGAAGTTTTCAAAATAGTTGGAACCTTACATTACAATTGTCTTACAGTCTATAATTTATGCACAATTGTGTTTAAATTATGTAGTTACGTTGTACTTTTGTGTTCTTAGTTTTTTAGTTATGTTTTAAAGCCAAATATAAACTTGAAAAACAAAAGAAATTCAGGGTTGGTGATCCCGAGACCCCCTACCAACCCTAGCCGCCGCCTTCTGTCCCCTCGCCGGAAACCAACTACCCTTCCAAACACCACTCAATCACACATAGTCCTAACCTCTGTTTAAACCCTACTCCAACGAAGATCTATTTCGAAAACTACCCTAACTCTCACGATGCTTCCACCCTACGTGAAATCTTTGCCAAATATGGAGTTCATGGCTCGGTTTATACAGCTAGAAAACGAAATGCAAGAAGCCTCAATTTCGGTTTTGTAACCATCGATGGATCAATCCTTCTCCATGAGGCCTTGTATCGCCTGAACGCTGTAACCATTGATGTTGTTCGTCTCCGTGCCTTTAAAGCAAAATACGTTCGCAAACCTGTTCACAAACCAACAGCCTATTCTACCTCCCACCATAACCAAACCTTGAAAAACCAACACCTGTTCACAAGTTCCGTGAATCCCCTAGAGGCAACCGTTTTTACGCTAAGGATGTTTCAGCAAAGGAAAATACTGTCGATGTTATGATCGATAATACTTTTGTGGCTGCAGATTGAGTACTCCTTTCAAGCATTGGAAAGTCATAGATATATCGATAATCCCTAGATTATCCGACATCATCAAGAGCCATAACTTTGCAACGAGATTCGTCCTTTAGACTGTTGTGATCGCAAGTTTAATCTAAGGATGGGAGACTCTTGTTTTCCGATTTTGATCAAATTCTGGCAGGCCATAGCATGCTCTACCTGTGTAAGCAACAATGTCGGGTCAGAGTCTGACAGCGAGGATAATTCAACTCCCTCGGCTGATCCCGCAAACAGCGCAGCCCCCTCTCTGTCTAACGGTTGGAACTTTTCAATGAAGGAACTGAGTAATACCCCTCTTGAGAAGCCGCACCAACCACCAGTTTAGCCCCGGACTTCGATAAATAGCAGTGTAGCCTTGGTTGCCGAAACTCAGCCCAGCAATGCCTCCTCCACGGAACCGAACATTTGCAACATGAACAGAATAATCCTGCTGTTTCACGATAGACCAACCAACAAAATGAGTTAGCCTTTGATATAGGCTTCAAATTGGAATTGTTCAAGGAGAGAACAAAGAAGCGATTCTCAACATCATGAACACAACTTCTACATCATAAATAGTGTGGTATTCCCTGGGTTTAATCAATATTTTATGTCATTTAAATTTTATTTGTTGGAATTGTAGAGGTGGGCTTTGTAATAAGGCTAAGCAAGGTTTTGGTCGCTCTAATATACGTAGACATAACGTGGATTTTTTTGGCTCTTATTGAGATAAGAGTTAGCTCCACATCGGAACAAGTGGTTAGGTCCTTTTGGGGTCATAATAACTTCGGTCACCATATTCCACCATCACAAGGTCTTTCGAGAGCCTCTTGCTATCATGGAACTAGGTATCAATCCAAACATGTGTAATTCAATTGATAAATAGATGGGTTCTCCTCTACATCATGCAGCCCTCAATCACATACCACCTCATTGCACTTTATGGATCTACCAATGGTGAAGAACGGGTAAGAGCTACTGCTAATTGTTTAGGATTATAGCAACTTGTTGATTTGCTTGGACTTTAACGAGGCACTAGTCGCTTCGGAAAGATCAAGTGGGATGGCGTTAACGAGTATGGGTTTTTTGAAGACTTTGTCTGTGAAAGTGAATTACAAGACCTTCTTTTGCATGGTTGAAACTATACTTGGCACAATAATATTGTTATTCACTAATTGATCATGTTCTTGCGTCATGGGATCTTCTCGATTTGTGGCCATCGATGTCTATTTCGACTCTAGACTCATGTCTATCAGACCACCTTGCTATTTTATTTCAATCAAGACCCTCCCTCGAAGTGGCCCGAATCCATTTCATTCACTTAATTTATGGTGAGAAGTGCCTAACTTTTTACCATTTATCAAGCAAAAGTGGGCTGATATTTGTGTGAATAATGGCGGTAGCGACATCTCTTCGAAACTACGGTTGTTGGGTAAAATGATTGTACCATGACATGCATCCAATTTTGGGCTTCTCGAGAAAAGGATAAGTGAATAGGAAACAATCATTTTAAACCTCAACTCGAGCTATATTGAGCGCCCTCTCTTGGCTTCCCTTTCCTCGCAACTCACCGTGGCAAAGAACTTCCTCCTACACCTTCGTAAAAACCTTGAAAACCTACGTCACCAACAATCAAGGGTCTCATGGACCCTCTTGGGGGATAATAACACCTCGTTTTTTCACTGTTTGGCTTCAACTCACTTCCATAACAATTACATTTTGCAACTAGATGTTAATGGGGTATTAATTTCAGATGGAGTGCAAATTACTACGGTAATTCAAGACTATTTTGGAAACTTATTATTTTGCTGCCTTGGCAGTCCCATTCTCTCTATGGAGCTGACTTTTTTGAGGGTTTTGGATGAGCAAAACGCTGGTTTAATAGCCCCTTTTACGATTTATGAGGTATGGAATGCCATATGCGAATGTAGTGAGAACAAATCACCGGGATCGGATGGATTTAATTTTCACTTTAACAAGCGATTTTGGGTGGATTTAAAACCTAAAATCATAAATGTAGTTATCGATTTTTACACAACATCTCAGCTACCATGTTCAATCAAGACATCATTCATAGCCCTTGTTCCGAAAGCTCCGGGTGTGGCTTCTCTAAGCAATTTTAGGCCAATTGTGCTTATCCACGGGATTTAAAAAATTGTTGCTAAAATGTTGGCATCGAGACTTCAGTCGATTCTCCCTCATGTAGTCTTCGATAACCAATTTGTGTTCATCAAAGGCCGTAGCATTCATGATTGCTCTTTCCTAACCTCAAAAATCATCAACAAATTCCATTCTCGTCGTCGTTCTTGCTTGGTTCTCAACTTAGATTTCCTCAAGGCTTTTGATTATGTTTCTTGGGAATATATCGATGCGGTCCTTGTCAAAATGGGTTTCGATAAGAAATGGATATCATGGCTATCTAATTATAGAAAGTCATCATCGACTTCCATCCTTGTCAATGGCTCTCCAACTACTCTAATTCAGTTCCATAAAGGTGTTGAGCAAGGCAACCCGCTCTCACCATTTATTTTTGTTTTGGCGGTGAAAGGTTTAAAATAATTGATTGATGCAAGCATTAGAGAGGGTCTACTACCGGGATTTTTGGGTGATTTATCACACCCGAACAATTCTTTACTCCAATTCATGGACGATACACTTTGCTTCCTTTTGCCAGATTTAAGCGCCATTCCAAACTTTTTGTGAATTCAGAAATGTTTTGAGCTAATCTCTAGGCTTCATATCAATTTTCATAAGAGCACGCTCCTTGGCATTAACTACTCCGATGAATTCCTTCAATGGAGCACAACTCTATTGGATGTCGAATTGAAAAATTCCCAATCACGTACCTTGGTACTCCTCTTTGTATTAACCGATTTCCCTTCGGAAGTTGGGACCCCCATGTTGGAAACTTCAAGAAACGGCTTTCAAATTGGAAGGGTCGATGTCTATCATACGCGAGACGCTTAATTTTAATTAAGTTAGTTTTATCTTCCCTCCCAATCTACCTTATGTCAATTTACAAGATACCGACATCCGTCAACGAAGCTTTGACTAAACTAATGAGAAACTTCTTATGGCGAGGCGATTCCAACACATCCGGGATTTGCAAGATAAGTTGGGTAGCCATTAATTTGCCATATCACCTTGGGGGATTGAATTTTCAGGACTTTTCTTTAATAAATTTCACCTTGCTTTACAAATGGATTTGGAAGATTAGAGGGTCAAATCGTGACACTCTATGGTACTGTCATTGTGTTTCTAGTTACAGCTTTGAATCATGGTCAGATGTTGTGAATGTGGACAACCCCTCCTTGTCATCTATTTAGAGGAATATTGTGTCATGTTGTACTCGAAACAAAGCTACCTGGGATTTATTTTCCTCTCACTACCTTGTTGTATTTGGTAACAGAATCACAGCTTCTTTTTGGCATGATAATTGGACCTCTAATAAACCATTACAATCTCTTCCTGGACCTCTATTCCATGTGCAATAACAAGAGATGTTCCATCTCATCGGGCTACTCAGTAATCTTCACTAACAATTTGTATTCCCGTCCTTTTTTGAAATGAAATCTTCGATTTTCGCTATGAGAATGTTGCTACCATTTGCGGAAATAGATTGCGTCTACTATGCCAAGCATTTTTCAACACAAGATGAACGCTACTACTAGTTCTTTGGGACAGCCTCAATTTGGCCTTGATGATGACAATTTCTTTTGGGATGTTGGGTAGCATAAACAGTACTTGGCAGCATCTTTCAGTGACATTTTCTACCATTCTTCATGTTGGACAGAACCGACGTTAGACTTTTCTGCTATATGGTTCGCATGCCTCTTACCAAAAATTAAATTCTTCGGCTGATTTCTTTTCCATGGCAGGTTAACTACTCAATCATTTATAATTTCAAGAGGTTGCTGTTCGCCACTTTTCTACTAATAATATAAAAGTTCTACATATGAACACGTGTTGTCAATACCGCTTATCAAATAGAAAAATGATGATAACTGCAAGTATACAATTGCGATGTAGTTTTAAAAGATATTGATCCCACAGGGAAGGAATTTGGTTCTAACGATCAACTAGAGTTACGGGACAAAAGAAAATAAAATAAGTTGAAGGTTTTTAAATGGTAGACTGATGAATGGAAAGATGCATGAACCGATTAGAGAAGATATAAACCTTATAGATTTTCTCTAGGAATAAGTTTAGTGGAGTAAAATATGCAAAATAATCAAGAATTTTTTTGCACTAGATAACTTCAACAAACTTGGTTCTAGACGCTCAAATATCTTATAATTCACCACAGAGCTACACATGAAATGACTTTTCTAAATCTAGGGTAAATGAATTATGACACTTATAAAAAC
>CATIWQ010034881.1:0-33819 GCA_949673415.1 Euphorbia schlechtendalii
CGTACCTTACAACTTTACTTTATTTTCTAGCTTATACTTTCTATTTTGAAATTTATGATATGTCTATGTGTCATAACGAGTATTTCATCTTGTGTCATTTATATTAATCAAGTTATATGCTCTCGAGTTAACGTTAAGAGTGATTTCGAGGTTAAGAAGATTGTGTATAATCACTAGATCTGTGATTATAACGCTGTTTAGTGAGCTAATATTTTTGGAATGGTAACTTGCTAAATATGGCTATGTGAGAGCGACCCGTACTAAGCATAGTATTATAGTTATCCAGGTTCTTATAAGTGTCATAATTTATTTACCCTAGACTTAGAAAAGTCATCTCATGTGTTTCTCTGTGGTGAATTATTGAGTATTAGGGTGTCCAGAACATTATTTGTTGAAGTTATTTAATGTACGAAATATTCTTGATGATTTTGCATGTTTTTCTCTACTAAACTTGTTCTTAGGAAATATCAATATATTTTACATCTTCTCTAGTCTGTTCATACATCTGTCTATTCATCCGTCTATCCAAACCCTACAATCAAAATTACCTATTTTCGTCTACCCCGTAACTCTAGTTGGTCTTTAGAACCGAATTCCTTCCCTGTGGGATCGATATCTTTTAAAATTACATCGGAAATGTATACTTGCAGTGGGCACCATTTTTCTATTTTGATAAGCAGTATTGACAACACCTGTTCCTATTTTGAACTTTTATCTTATCGGTAGAGAAGTGGGGAACAAGGTTTTTGGCTTCATCACCGAATATAATCCCTCTAAATTAGTAAGTCAAAACCTTACAATCAAGTTTTTGGCATCGTTACCATTGATAAGCCTTTCGGAACGAGTGTAGCCAAAATTTGTCAAACACACTCCATCCAAAGTGTAATTGAAAAGAAGTTAGACACCATTCTCAAAGCCATCAATGCTTATGCTATAAAGATAGTGTCTGACTCTCAAAGTAGATAATTTTAGAGATGGGAAAACTACTGATCAGTGGGGGAGGATCAATTCATGAGTAAGACCTAACCAATATCATGACTATTCATGGGAAGTTGGATCATGTTGAAACTCTACTAGATAGTTGACAAAAACTATACTTGAAGATGCTAAGGACTTAAAGTTTGTTACTCAAAATGTCAACTCATTTTCTCTTAGGATCATAGAAATTGAGTTTCTTAAGATGGAAGATACTTATAAGGACACTTTTGCTAGTTTGCTACAGATTTTTCTAGTAGTATGCCACCAGAGCCTACACTATGATCATGACTATTGCTTGTAGTCAATTAGTCTTCCTTGAAGAAAAGAACTATCAAGAGCATTTGTTTGATCTATGCTTGCAGAAGTTTAAATAGGAATTAGAGTTCTTTGTCCATGGTATGATTTGAAGATTTTAACATTGCTTTGGCCAACTTTGATTCAGGACTTGATGAAGTGGTAGCAGGAATGATGATAAAGGGGAAGGAAAAGAAAGCAGCATTATCCAAGACTAAGAAGGTAAATCTAAGCAAACTTCATGAAATTGATTGCAAACAAAAGAAACCAATGGTCTATTGTGAGAGGATGACATTTCAAAGTCACCACCTAGATTAGCTCTTCCTTGAAATTCAGTTTGAAAGTAATAAACAGCAGAAAATAAAAGGCTTAACACATAAAGAAAGAAAATAAAAGGCTTCTAATCTAAGAGGAAGGGATAAATAATACAAAGTCGGGGATACAAATGGCCCTAAATACATATGATTTACAATTGTGATACCAAAGGAAAGTAAATTCCTAACATACATCTAACTTTAAATCTACTTGCATCCACAAAGGGTTAGCATGAGTATATCACAAAATCATGACATAGTTAGTTTACAAAACAAGACTCAGTTAGTTTGCGTAAGTTAGATTAAGGTGATTTTCTGTTTTCCTTTTTTGAAAGATTTAAAAATGGAAATTTGAGTTTCCAACGTGCTTTTCTTAAGAAAACACCATTTTTAGACTCAATTATTTTACAAATTTTATAACTATTGATGATACATGGCATTGGGTCTGATATCAAGGAATATATATTTCTCATTATGGAGGAACCCTAAAACAACTCAAAAAAGGAAATCTTGGAAAAAAGGGCGAAATAAACATTATGTCTAGAGATTGGACCGGTACGCCCCTGACCTGTTGGGACCGGCCTAGATACCGTGATACCAGTTTAGTTTATCGAAATCAACTCCTTGTTAAAAATAGAAGATGAATAAGGCTAATATGGATGGGTACCAGTTCAATCAAGCCGATACTAGTGTAACTAATAGGCTATTACCGACTTGAGTTCGGTAATGTCCCAGTAGCCAGGCTGATACTGGTCCGTTGGGGATGGGTATCGATCTAATTCTCGAATAAGACCAAAAAATGTCCAAAATAAAAAATAAAATAATCATGCCAAGAGTTTCCAAAAGCTCAGAATATTACCCATCTGACGTAAATATAGTTTTTAGGAGTTAAAAAGGCCTTGGAGAAGATCCTCCAAGCCTTTTTTTGTTTAATTTTTGAAGAAAATAAAGCTTGAAAGGTGATTTTAGTGAAGGAAATGGAAACCCAAAGGTCAGATTTCAATCTCTAACCCTTTAAAACATAGAAACGAAGAGAATTTTGAAGAAAAAAAATAAAGATAAGAAAAGAGATGTGGCCCTTATCCAAAATTTTTCCCTAAAAGCTCAAAAACCTTACTTTCTCTCAGAAAACACTCTCAAATTGAGAATGGAAGTTGAGATCCTCAAATCTTATTTTTTAGAGTTAATACAGGATGGGAAAGTGGTCCCAAGAATTAATGACATGTCAAAAAATGGATTAAATTAAGATTTGGGCTATTTTAACAGGTAAGACCAGCCTTGCATTTTGTGCAAGGTTGGTACCGGCCTATGGGGGTCATGAAAGTTTGGTACTGGCCTTGTTCTCGGGATTGGTCAAACTAATCAAGCTAGAATCGACCTTCCTTAGGGGGTATGCTGATATTTTTATTTTTTGGTTTTTTGCTATCTTAGATTGTTTTGAAGGGGTAAAGGATTAAAAGGCCAAAAGATCTTCTCACGGAATCTTTTTAGTCCCAATATAAACTCACTATAGTTTGAAGAGCAAGTGAATATACTTCTCTTCATCACTTCGCAAGGGGAAAAAATCTCATGCTCACAGGCTGCCCCTCGTGTGGTCACTACTGATATATGTCAGAATGATTTAATGAAAGGAGCAAGGGATATATATCATACCTGAGTTGGCATGAGTTTTTTAAGTTTACCTTGAGGAGAAAATGTGCACCCTTCAAAACTTTGACGAGGTTGACTTTCAGGGACAAAGCACCTAACTGTAACATAAGGAAGATTTAGTTGTCTTCATTAACATTGAGGTGATGAAGTGCACCCTTTGGAACTTTGACGAGGTTTACTTCTAGTGTTAAAATGCCTAGGTGTAAACTTGGTTTTTGATTGCCACAATGTGGCTGGGAAAATCTGCATGCTAAAAAATATTATTTTGAAGTTAGTAATGTGTATAGGCGTGCGTTAACTCCTTGATTGACTTTGCGAAAAGCAAAATATTTTTCCCCTTCAACCAAGAGGTAAAATATGAAGAAAACTAATTAAATAAGAGAATTCTGCCTTTTCCAAAACATTGTTGAGGTAGAATTAACCCTTGCACGAATTGTTACCTTATGGAAGGCTTAGGTATTTTGTAAGGATCTATTTAAATTTCATGGTTAACTGTGTGGGGATAAAAAGGATTTTAGTAGTAAATGGTGTGGAAGGTTTTGATTTCCAAAATGCGTTTTGGAAAATCGAATTTGGTTATGATCTCCAAAATGTGGTTTGGAAGATCGATGCAATTTTTATTTCCAAAATGTGGTTGGGAAGATCTGTTTGATTTTGATTTCTAATGTTGCTTGAAAAACTTGGTTAGGGAAAACTAATGGTGTTTAAAATTTATTTTCAGGCTGAGGGGGGCTAAGAAAAAATAGTAGATTGGCGTTAACGATAATAACAATGATGGTGATGCGGCATGATAGTGGCACGATAAGGATGGTGATGCCTCACTCGAATCTTAATATAGAATCCCTTCTCCTCGATCATGATGACCTTTAGCAACAGACATATACGAGGAACTCTCTCAGTCGTACCCATGCTGAATGTCAAATCAAAGATGAATCTGGACATATATTTTTTAAAGCTTTATGTGATTTATGATGATCCCAAAGGGTTCTTCAAACACTCATGAAGTAATGAGATGACTTCCATCCTTTAGAGATTGAGGTTGAGAGGAGTCAATGTGATCCCTCGAAGGATAAGCTAAAATGCGATGAATGCAGTGAACATGTTTGGTTTGAAGTGCGGATAAGGGAATAATGGCAATGATGTACCATAATAACAAACCCATGTTACGACAAACTTGGGTGTGTTGGCTCTTATTTTCGGGTAAATAGTGTGTTGTACCAGTATGATGTATAAACTAATGAATGAGTTAATGTTTATAATTATTTGGGATCACCTTTGTGGTCCATTAAATGAATGAATTGAGTACATGTGTGAGAACAATTTTTCGCAACCCCAAAGTTGATGATAAAAGATTTTCATTTTGTACTTTGTTTAGCCAAATATTTTTGGTTCAAAGTCTAATGTTCGAATTTGCCTTTGAAACCTCTAGAAATCATGCCATAAACCCTAAAAGCAATTGAAATCAAGAAGTTGTAAGTGATTGGGGTAGGAACGCTACCGAGATCAATTTATCCCGGCACCGTCTTAATGATCACGGTACCGTGATCATTATCATGGTACCAAAATAACTTTAAATTCCTGATTAGTTGGCCGACTTAAAGCCATTTTTTTCTACTCTAAACCATTATAAATGGTAGCAGGACCATTAAATTGTACCATAATCAACCAAAACCAGAAGAAAGATTTGATTTATTTCCTTTATCTAGGGGATTAATTCACCCAAGCCTAGGCTTCAAGATGGAAGTAGGCTTTCTAGTTGGAGGTTTCCTCCTAGGTTATTACAACCACTTAAAGTTGAATGATTTTGAGAGCTCAGTTGAAATATTGAGAAGGCTGAAAGAATTGAGTGAATAATATTGGCAAGGGATATCGGGTAAATGTCATCGGGTCAGGCTTCCCTTTGAATTTTGTTGGATGATTCAACTTATGTAATTTGAAATTAACTTCAGCCCTCACCAAAATTTTAGGAGAGGAGGTCAAGCCGATGGATATTTTCAGAAGTGACATGTTTGTTCCGATTGAAAGTGATAGCTATGTGTTCAAGCCTAGAAAGAAGAAGAAGAAGGACGTGGCAAGAGAAGAAGAGGTGGGTGTACTGAGCCTTGACCTGATCCATGTGAATAGTTATGAGCTAAAAGATTTTTCAATGTTGCATGAGATTTGTGGCTACCCATTTCAGTCTACTATTGAGATGAGAGTGCTAGAGGAAGGGGTTTCACGAGTGACTAAAAGTGGTCGAGTGTGTCATCCTGATGAACCCGAGCATATAAGGGCAAGGAAACATGAATGGGACACAGAGCTCACTTCTAATGATAGTTTGATGAAGAAGCTTTAAAGGTGGATCCCATGGTTAATCATCTTAAGAACACCCATGCTAGGTTCAGTATAACAACTACTTACCTTATCTGACACCCAACATAGAGGCCTTATGCAAAAACTCCTTAAAGTGGACCCGACTCCGACTAATTGATTCATTGAGATGTGTACCTCAATAGGCCAAGGTTTTCCCACTAAGAGAGAAGCACGGGGTAATAAGCTTTGACTGGTCAGATTTTCTCACAAAATTTCATAGGCACAACAAGGCCCTCTCCATTCGAGTTCAAATCTTTGTTCGAATGATTCCCTACGTCATGGTAGTTGACAGCTCCGCTCTTAACCTCTACCCTTTGAACGTTCTTCCTCATTTAGGCCTCAATGAATCAATGCTAGGGAAGTCTACTATAATCATCCGACCACATGATAACACTATGTGTGGGGTTTTCGGAGTGTTTGAAGCTGAAATGATGGTGGGGGAAGTGAAAGCCTAAGTGACATTCCCTATTCTAGATATTCTAGTCATCTACTCTCTTCTCTTTGGTAGGCCGTGGATTCACTCTATCAATGTTGTTCCTGCCACCCTCCACCAAAAAATCAAGCTATATCCCCATGGGCGAGGTTGTTATAATTGAGGCTGATGAGGAATTTGTGCTACCAACTACAATATTTGAGGAGAAAGAGTCTGCTTTTCACGTAGCCACAATGAAAAAGGGAAAGAAGAAAGTCCCAACTAAATATCTCCTAGGAAAAATGATTTAGCACATTGGATATACTACTCTAGGGTAGGGGCTAAGCAAGCACCATCAAGGCAATCTAGAGGCCCTAGACCCCAAACTTCTTATCCCCTATTTTGGATTAGGTTTTGTCCATCCTCGCAACAAGGTTTACAAACATAAAAGGCCTAATTTTTGCAATATAATAAGTGTCAGCGACCATGGGCAAATGTTGTATAAGGGGTAGTCAGAGCTAGTGGAACATGAAGGTTACATGTGGCTCAAGTTTGAAATTTTCAATGACATTTTTATCTATGAGAATTGACGCATGCAAGGCCAAAAGGATCCTTATGAGGAAGCCCCTATTTCTCATTCTCTTGCTAATGATAAAGAGAAGGATAAAGTAGTCATGGAAGTTGATAAGATTGATGAGCCTTCCAGTGAAGTAATTGATGAATATACTTCAAATTCCATGGATGAAGATATCGTAGTTTATATTGATTCCATCACCAAGTCCCTCATGGTTCTTGTGAGGAAGCGATGGAAAGGGGTGCAGAGTAAAGGAGGCCCCATTTCTAAGAATTGTTCACAAGCTCGCTAAAGCTATGAATGAGGATGCGAAAAAGGGTAATATGAAGCTCAGTCAAATTCAAGAGATGAATTTTACTCTTAACCTTGAGGATATGATGCTAGATTCGCCCGATGTGCTTTCTCAGAGCCACCTTCCTCTAGTTAATCCTTTTTCCTTTTATCCAATCACCACTCCTTATGAAAAAGGCTCCTCCTCTGCTCCTCTATTCGACAAGTCTCTAATTTCTCATCCAGTCGCCTGTGCTTCTATTATAGCTCCTCTTGATGGACCCCTCCCCATCCTCCAACTCCTCCAGTCATTGCTACTCCATTGATAGTTGTTACTACTGAGAAGCCACCTCCCGCTACTGGTCTAGGGGTTGCTGATCAACCAGCCCAACCGCCAACTTAGCCAAAGATCCAGGCTCGTACAAATCTAAGGGTTACTCAAGATTATACTACTAAGTCCCTCCACTTGTGGAGGATAAAAATGAAGATGATGTAATCTTTAATATTTCTGGCATCTTTTATGTAAAAAACTCTACCGTCGAGGTATTTTATAAAATGATAGAGAAGTATAATATGTGCCTCAATCCAAAGAAATGAGTTTTTGTTGTGACATCCAGTAAACTACTAGGGTATATAGTGAGATAAAGGGTTATAGAGATGGATCCGGATAAGATAAAGGCTATCCACCACATGCCCACTCACAGAACAGAAAAGGAAGAGATCATTTCAAGGATCGCTTCAATACGTTAGTCATTTCATAGCCCGATTCACTACCATTTATGAACCAATGCTTAAGTTGTTGAAGAAGTAGCAGGAAATATTCTAGAATGATCAATTCCAACTAGCTTTTGATAGAATCAAGGGTTATTTGATCAATCCACCAGTTCATAAGCCGTTGACTCTTGGTAAACCTCTCATCCTTAACCTAGATATCAAGGAAAGTTTAGTAGGGGCAATCCTTGTTCGAGAGAAGGATGATAAGCATGAGCATGTAGTGTATTATCTAAGCAAGTAACTTCTCAAGTATCAAAGCCAAAATACAGTGGTTGAGAGTATATGCCCGACCATGTTTTGGCTTACTGAGAAGCTTAGGCACTACTCCTAGTCTTAGAGAATTCAAGTAGTGGATAAGAATGACCCTGTGAAGTATTTGTGCCAATCTTTGACATTAGTTGTCAAGCTCTCTCACTGGTAATTCTTCTATCCGAATTTGATATTGAGTACATCACTAAGAAAGTGATCAAAGGCTGAGCAATCACAGAATTCCTTGCTATTCAAGCCATGGACTCGGACTATGTTGAGAATTTGGATTTTTAGATGAATAGCTTACATCCGTGGAATTAGTGAATGAAGTATGGACTACGTATTGAAAGCCACTAACACTGGTGATTCCGCACTAGTCATTTAGCAACTTGTCAGAGATTGGGAAAGCAAGGAGGAGTCTCTTTGGTGTTATCTTGATGTAGTTTATGAGTTGGTGATAAAATTCAAGAAGAGTCCATTTCGGCATGTGCCCAGGGATAAGAATCAAATGGAAAAATCCTTAGATACCCTAGCCTCCATGTGGGAAGGCCCCCAATTCCAACCCATTAGGCTTGTTATTCTTCAATGGTGAAAAGAACCCTTCTATTGTCACACTATCTCAACCACATTCAGCATGGATGAGAAATATCGGTATTGAGACATAGTCCAATTGATTAGAGATGGGGAATTCCCTTTAGGGGTGATGGATTAAGAAAAGTTATCACTTCATTAGCTGGCTACCAAGTTTAGAATTGTTGGTGACAATCGTTTTAAGCACACTAGCAACGGCTTACGACTGTGGTGTCTTTTAGAAAAAGAAGTTGCCTTTATCATGAATCGTGTCCATGGGGGGGACTTTCGCCCTTACATTAATGTGTTAGTCTAAGAAAAGAAAATCCAATGGTAAAGTTATTTCTGGACCACCATGATGGCTGATTGCATCTCCGAGATGAAGAAAAATCATAAATGCTAAATTTATGGGACATTAACCATTTTCCTTCGTTCTATCTCAAAATTATTTCAACTCCTTAGCCAATTTTAGTGTGGGGATTGATATTATTGGTGAGATCCAACACTCTTCAACTAATAGGCATCAGTATATCATCATCGCGGTTGAAAAACTTCTCGAAGTGGGTAGTGGTCGAATTTTACACCAATATAACCGCCAAGAAAATGACCAAGTTCATTGAGAATCACATCTTTGTGTGCTATGGGATGCCTCATCAAATTGATCCAACAATGGAGTTCAATTTCAAGGGGCAATTGCTTATTTGATTGAGAAGTATGGCATTGAGCATCAACTCTCTTCTCCTCATAGACCTCAAGCAAACAGAGTTGTGGAAGCAGCAAACAAGTCAATCAAGAAGATCTTATCCAAGATGGTGACTAATTACCAAGATTGGGAAGATTATCTTCAGTTTGCACTTTGGGGCTACAAAACTAGTGTGTGCACTCCAATGGACCAAAAACCCTTCTCTTTAGTCTACGAGATGGAAGTTGTTCTCGTAGTGGAAATTGAAATCAGATCCCTAAGGGTAGCAATGGAAGCCAGACTAAAAGAATCGGATTGGGAAAGAGATAGATTTGAGCAATTTAACATGATTGATGAGTATTGCTTGAAGGCCCTAGATCAGCTCTAAATGTATCAGCAATTTATGGCAGGAGCTTACAAAATTAAAGTCAAGCATCAGAGGCAACCTTTGAAACCCTCGAATGTTGACGTTGGGGGAATTTCAAACCTAATTGGGAAGGCCCGTTCATGATCAAGAAGGTCCTTAACAAAGGATAAGCCAAGGTGATGGATATGGACAGTAATGAGTTCATAAACCCAATCAAACAAGACCAACTTAAGCGCTATCACATTTAGGAAAAGAATTAAATTTTGAAAAGTAGCACTAAAATGAAAAGAAATTATGTTACAAGCCCATGAATTTTCCTTCTTTATACAGTTGAGAAAAATTAGGGTATTCTTTTACTGAAATGGTTCATCATTGTGAAACCCCAAAAATGGCACTTTGGGAAAAATTTAAGACAATGAGAGAAAATAGTGAGATGCCAATTAGAAAAATGAAAGGCTTTTTGGCAATAGGGGTTAGATCACTGGACATCTTGTATCATGAACTTTTGTACCCTGCTTAATTTTTTTAATGAAAAGATCATTATCGCTTAATTCTTACAAGTATTTTTATTTTGAGTGCTCGCGTACCGTACTGCAAGAATCACGCAAGTAACATAATATAGTAGTTGATTCATGGAAGTCTGAATTACTATATCATACATCCCAATCCATAAATAAAAGCTAATAAGTCTACATCAAGATAAAAGCTCCAAGCATGAAGAGAAAAAAAGATATATTTGCTTTCTTTTTTGCATCAACAAGTATCATCGACCTCTCCTCATCTAGTGCAATCTCTCCTCGACATACCTCTAGTGTAGAGTAGCCTAATCATGCTTGTCTGGGTTAGTGAGCTCTCAAAACTCTTGCAGCCATCCCAAGTAATCACTATTAGTCTCTATAGTCTCTCGATGAGCATGGTCTAGCGTAGCGAATGAAGTGTGTTAGGCCCACCTCTTAAGGACGTGGTCAGGTTTTTTGTGATCCCAACTAGGGGGCATGTGTAGGGCAAGAATCTCTAGGAACTTGATGAGTTTTCCTATACTACCGACAAAGACATGCTAGAGAATAAGAAGTGATTCTTTATAGGTTGATAAGCTAAATGACATAAGCATAGACATGGGTTACAAAGTCGGTGACCCTCCAAAGGGGAAACCCCATTAAATTTGGTTAATTGTTTATCCTCTCATGATGTGTGCCCAGTTATACACCATCAGTTTGTGGTTATTAGTGTTGGTCTGCTTTGGCTTAAATAATCGTGTAGAGGGGGTGAATGCCGATTTAATATACTCTTTTAGAATTTAAAAATCATTTTTCAAGTTATTTAGTGTGTGCTGAGTGAAACGTGCTAATTGTTGTTTAAGGCTAAAACACAAACTACTCAACTTGTGCTGACTTAATTTATCTGCAAACTACACTAGGTAAAATCTTACTTAGCTCAAGTTAGTTTTCAAGTAATTAAAATAGAGAGAAAGATGATGTGTGAGTGTAAGTAGTTTTAAAGATAAAGGATACAATTTAAGGAAAGTTTACTCCTGAATTTTATCCTAGTTTGGCCCCTAGCCTACCTCTAGTCTCGGTGTGAGCACGAGATTTTGTACCAGCTCGCACGCTCGATGATGTTAGCTTTTCGGGATTTAATCCTTGAATCACATAATTTTCGATTATCCAGAGATCTTCAAATGGGAGTGCTCCTCTTCTCTAATTTTATTTTGAGGACTTAGATAATTAGATTCTAGTCAAAATTAATTAAAAATATTTTTAATTAACCAAAAATAAAAATAATATAAAATAAAAAAATCAAGAGGGTCAAAACTGGTCTTGCCAGAAGTCTGGCGAGGTAGTGAGCCTTACCAAAGTTTTGGCGAGGGACCCCCTCGCTGGATTTTTTTTAATTTAATTTAATTTATCCTGATTATTTCGAGATAAATTCCCCTATAAATATCAGGGGTTTTTTAATGTTCCGGACTGGCATTTTTTAGTAGAAAAATACAAACAAAACACTCTAACTTGTCGCAATATTTTCCGAATTAAAAACACTTTTTGATTCTATTATTTTTCAAACATCACAAAACTCTAAAGACGATAAGGAACGCTCCCAAGGATCAAGCGGGTATAATGAAGTGGATTCGCTTCGTAAGGGTAAGCCTCTGAGTTCCTAGAGTTGCTTTATCTCGTGCCTTTTTATGTTTTATTTTATTTCGCATGTTGAACTAGGAATAATTTTGCTTTTTATTATTTTGTAAATATTATTATAATATTGTTATCTCTTCTTTTCTATTTCTTTTAATTATCGAAGATTCTGATTAGAATACTCTCACGAAGGGAATCAAAAATTATTCCCGGATAACAATCCTTACATTTTTTCTATGCAAGCATTTTCACTAATTAAAATAAGCAACCAACGTGTTGATAAAAATCAACCTTTTATTCCTAAATAAGAATTTTTAATTGTTGATTTTTCAATTATGCCACACGGGCATCATCAAAATCAAATCGAACATATGTGCAAATGTTGTGTTATACATTGTGCTAACCTTTATGGATGCAGGTAGATTAGGATTAGATGTATGTTTAGAAATTTATTTTTCCTTCGGGTATCACAATTTCAATTATTATTTTTTTTGAGAAATGTAATAAATATATTAGGCGAGCTGTTGCATCCCCCGAGGTTTTGTAATTTTAATCTTTACTTTTCCGCATTTATTTTTCTCTTTATGTATGGATTTATCTCTTTGCAAATATGTGTGAATCATACATTATAAACTCGATAACGACATAAGTACGAATATGCAATTAAGAAATACAGTTTTCTGTAGATGTAATTTAATATGATCCAATAAGAAGTAAGCAACTTATCCTGAACCCGAATCTTTGTGTCTTAGTGGGTCATCCCCCAAATGTTAAGCCTCACAGTACTCTAATTCCTGGAAAAGCTGATCCAGTTGGCGACTCTTCACTAAGAGACGGCGGATTCGGGGTTGTCCAAATTAAAATTTTTTTCGCTTTCTCTTTCAAACCCTCTAGGTCCACAAGTGGGTAATTTTATCTTCAACAAAAACACCCTGGTGGACCGCACCTCTCATTCACGCGCTCTGGGCCCATCGTACTACTGCAAAGCTTTCTCTTGTACTAACCTGCCTCCCTAAGAAAAGATAGTACTTGAGCGGGTGGAGCACTTGTTGCCATATCACATGTACCACCCTCATTAGATACCATTTGGGGAGATGCTTGGAGTGTATTTTAGTGCAACAAGAACTTTCTACATCAGCAACTCATTTACAAACCTCATGTAAATAAGCCGTAGGCATTTTCCCTGGGGTGTTACCCAACAAACAATCATGCATTATATTTTCCTATAGGTGCACTCCTTAGTATCCTCGTGGTACTAAGATGAACCAAACTTAGGATAGAGACTAGCCAAAATCCCTACGCGCGAGAGTTGTATGGTTGGAAGTTGGATATTGTGTGCTATGTGTTTACCACTTTTTAATTCATCATGCATTGACGAATGTACCATGCTAAACACTTGAACACACACACTCATGATGTTAAAACAAATTCAATGGACATCTCATGTTATTATCAACATGATGCCAATTTGGTGTCACTCATACTTAGGATTTAGTTGACACTCGAGATCGTGTCACCCTAAGACAACATGAAACGAATTAGAATCATGTAACACCATTTACCCATTTTTAAGCATGACGTCCACATGATGTCCAACTCTTGAGGGAACCTACCCAAGTTTTTGCACGATGCCTACTCTGTGTCTGATTCACAGCCCTCCCGAGGCGATTATACACACCAAAAGCCTAAAAAAGGCAAACACAAACCTGAACTATGTTTCCCCACATCAGGTGATATCCCAATCGATATCCTAACCTAAGCCCACACAGGGGCGAACTTACTTCAAAGAGAATCTACCTTACCCTTATTCAAGGTGTCCACTCACCCGAACTTTCCGCCCGAAGGGCAATAATTCATGCATCACCGCATACCCTTCTTATAACGATACTCACATCGGCATTTGAGATTCCACCCTAATTAGGCAAATGACTAAACAACCATTTAATGGCTACATCTAATAGTTGTTTTCACACATCTCTGTGGAACTTTACATAATTTCATCAAGGTACGAAACATCGCTTACCCAAAATTAATTTTTTCACTTAATGAAATTTCAGCATAGTTGAGATCTCGAATTATCAACATATTACCACACGGGTAACTCGGTCCCCTCATCGCATTTACAATACATCATTCCTATCACGTTGCCCCACGGATAGTGTGCACATCTCAAACCCAACCCCAAGGGTTGGGCTTTCATTTTTACATTTTTTATCACTAACTAACGTTGTTTGTTTCAAATGGATGGACAACATACATTTTATCTCACATCATGGCACGTTAACCCTTTGTGTATACAGCCATAACATTAACATCTCATGCATTAACGACGCATCATGACCTAATATGCATAGCCTAATGATCTTCTTGTGTACCTCGACTAGGAAAAAGCTTGTCTACCAAAGGCCTTGGAATAGGTCTTCTCACTGCTTACTTTGCATCTCTCCAATCACGGCCACCTTGGAGGGAGTTTTGTACACAGACTCCAGTGAAGACTCGGGTTCGGAATCAAGACAGCGTACTCCGTTAGCTTTTGTTCAGACTAATAGTATGGCTAAATTGCAAGAAGAGAATGTAAGGGAGGAAGAACTTACTGCGAGATAGAATCCGCAAATAAACCAATCATCAATGAGCATCATTATGACAGCTATTAACACCTTTGCAAATAGTTACCAGTTTGCATCACTCATCAACCGTCACACCAGGACTGGGCAGCTAAAGAGAGGGAAAATGATGCGATACCCAATCCAAATGTTGGTGGAGTAGTCTTACCTGGGGGATCGTCTTCTTCAGCTAGAATGTTCCCAATCCATAGCACTACCCCTCCCACCTATTACTAGTTCGAGGGGGGCAAGGTCAACCATTATTTGGCCAGGCCACATATGATTTTGGAAACATTTCTCAGCCATAGGTGGGTGGTTAGTTCTTCGCAAGGTAACTGGGTCAAACATCATTTACACCAAGAGCAGTAGGATCAACATAGATCAGACCTTCCTCCAGCTACATACCATTCATCTAGGGGGTGGCTCAACCTTCTGTTTTAAGCTAGAGCATGCCCAATCCGATGTTTCAAGGTCAAGGGAAGAACAATCAGGGTAGTCAATATGATGGATACTCGGGAACTGGAAATTACATCCTCCAACAATCAGGAATGGTGAAGCTATAGAAGCAATTCTTGGCTACCCATGGTGGTCACCTTGCACAAGGGTATATGGGCATGTTCCTAGCACAGTCATTAGTTGGAGGTGAGGATACATTGCCACCAACTTTTACGATGCCTCAATTCGAGAAACACGCAGGCACCACAGACCCTCGCGCCCACCTTGCACATTACCAAAACATGATGAGGGCCTTGAAGATAAGTGATCACATGATGGCCAAGCTATTCATAGTTACCCTTGGTATTCCCGTTAATGAATGGTATAGACATCTCCCGATTGATATAGCTTATGATTGGGGGTGCCTATCCCAGGCCATGGTCTATCATTATGGTTTCAACACCCTTATTGTCACCATGATGCAAAACTTGGAGGCAGTGAAACAGAAGCTGAGCGAGAGCTTCAAACCTTACTATGAACGCTGGTTAGCCACATAGGTCAGGCTATAGGCTCGATTGAGTTTGTCAGAAATGATAGTGAAGCTTGTGGATGGCGCACTACCAGCTTATAGGAAAAGGCTTAGGTTAGAGACCTTCCATACCTACCAAGAAGTATTTGTTCGGATAGAGAAGATAGAGAATAACAACTGTGTAGGTTAAGTCGAAGCAGCCTGTAGTATAACTAGTGCAAGAAGAAAAAATAACTTCTATTAGTCTATCCAAGGAGGAGTACTATGGTATTTCCCCTTACATAACCAATCTCGGGTTCCTATTCACCAAGTTATGGGAGCTCAAGAAAATGGAGAACTTGAAAAAGCATGTTCCTCCCAAGCCAAAGATAAAAATAATTTCTGCCATTACCATGTGGCTATGGGGCATAGAATAAATAATTGCAAGGAATTGTTGAAGGCCATTCAGAAATAGGTGGATGACAAAATCATTCACGAACCAGCCCTTAAACCTAGTACCAAGATAAACCCTTTGCCAAATTTTGAGGCGAAAGTGGGAATGATCAACTCCGGGATGGAGGAGAAGAAGGTGTTGAAGTGAATGTTTGAAGGCCTAGGAGAATTGTGATGATAGTCAGAATAAGAATTAATCCGGGGCATGTCTTGAGGATGTTGGGGGTGAGATTGAAAGGTTTGAGGTTGACCTAGCTAGGATGTCAATTTTTACAGGCAAGGAACCTACTTCGCTTCGCGTATGGAGGGTTTTGTCAAGAGAAGCACCACCCTACATGGGTAACTAGTATGTGATGGTGATCAGGTCAGAAATGGACCCAGATGATATCATGGAGATTCTTGAGTTGCAATTGAGAGATCAAGAAGTTACAGACAAATAGGAGGTTACGGGAACCATCTTCAATTTGGCTGGCTAGTCCGTGTTTGATGGGAATGACGTGTCCTCTTCTCATCGTTTCAAATTTTACACCTTATGCAAGGCGCAAGGCCTTTCATTGAACATGTTGGCAATGTTATATTCCTGTTTGTTAGCGGGAGCTAGTGGTATGAACTGCAGATGGAGTAAAGAGCACATGGAAGAGTATCGCTGCTAAATTCCAATCAGAATTTTCAATCCTATAACCACCTTAATAGGGTATGCTAGATTTTCTTGCTTGTAAGAAAAGGGATGATGAACCATTCATGAGCTATCTAAAGCGGTGGATGTTCATTTATGTGGTGATGCCTACGAGACTGACCGAGCAAGCTAGTGTTCGGTTAATGATACAAGGGGCGTGCAACTGGTACCACTACCACCTATCAAGGCTAGTGATCCTGGGTTTTTATGAGCTATCATATCACACCCATCACCTCGATAGAGAGCGAGCTGTAGGGCTTTATAATGTTTTTGCGGTAGGTTAGGGGATACCTACCAATTCAGTTTTTAAAATACTGTCAAGGTCCAACATGGGAGTAAACACTCTAACTGATAAAGGGTGAACCATGGAGGAGGATCCACTGGTAGAAGTATTCTGAACAAAAAGGGATGAGTCCCGAGGAAACGTGGGGGAAGTTGATTTTGGAAAAACACCGACGAAGGCACCAATTGACCTGGATGACTATGTACTTAAGTCTAGGCGAAAAAGGAAGACAGATGAGGGAGCCTCAGTTGAAGGTAAGACTATCATCTATAGGAAGAAACCCATCAATCTAGACACTTATCAGTTAAAAGGATCTCGGGTCCAATACCCATGGGTGACTCCTATTGAAACAAGAGTAATCAAAGAAGGGGTATTGATAAGTGAATAATTACACTTATTATCACATTAATTTTATACATTAAACACTATAGTTTTAGTCATTTTTACACTTCATATAAAAGATTTCACGTGGTATGTAGTTGTTTTTTATGCAAATGCAGATACTAGGTAAATCTTATAAGTAAAATGATCTAAAGTGGAATTCTATGAAAAAAGAGTGGAAAAGGTGCAAAAAGATACCTAAAACTTAAAGATTTAGCTTAGGATCGAAGCTATCAAAGATCGGTGAAGTTGCAAGAAGAATTCTATGTAAAACTAAATTCACTATCGTGATAATCATTCATGGTCGCGACTTGTTTACTTCAGAAATAGACGTCTACCAATTAAAGATTCATGGTCGCGACTTGTGTATCGCGGTCGCTACTTGGACGGTTTTCTAGTATTATCTTCTTAACTACCAACTGCTAAATAAGCATGATCAACCACCATCAATCGCCATCAACTACCAATGAATAGACACCTATCAAAAGTCAACCAATCATGAAAAGGTGCCTATCCATTGTGGATTCTATCAAAGCTTCTCAACCAATCACAATGAAGAGATGAAATCATTCAACAATGGACACAACCCTTTGTTTGGATAGACGTAACCCTTCGAACTCTATAAATAGGGCTCCAAACCCTCACAAATTTTGTGCATGGTGTGCATCATAGAGGGAAACACCAACAGATGGGAGAGCATTAGAGTGCAATTAAAGAGAGATATAGTGTCTGTATAGATAGAGAGTTCACTACATTCATAAGTGTTAGGGAGAAAATGTTTAAGTGATTCGAATCCTTATTTCGATCACTAGATTTCACTATATTCTCGAGCAATTGTTGTATAAGTGTACTTGCAAATCACTTATCAATAAAAGTTTTCATTCTTCAATATTCGTTTGTTCGATAGCGGAGGTTCTGTATGGGCCGAGACCGAATTCAAAGCAGACGCAGGAATTGCGAGAAATGACGACTCCCATTAAAGAGTGGATACAGTTTGATCAACTTTAGCTTTCACTTGCATAGCTTACAACTTTGTTTTGCTTTCTACTTATAATTTCTATTTCGAAGTTTATGATATGTCCATGTGTCATAATGCGTATTTCTTGCTAAGTCATTTATATTAATCAAGTTATATGCGTTGGAGTTAATTTTAAGAGTAGTTTCGGGGTTAACAATATCATGTATAGTCACTGGATCTATGATATGATGCTATTTAGTAAGCCAACATTTTTGGAATGGTAACTTGCTAAATGTGGCTATGTGAGAGCGACCCGTACTAAGCATAGTATTGATTTTGTCCAAGTTTATATAATTGTCTTATTTGATTTGCTCTAGATTTAGAAAAGTTATTTCATGTGTTGATCTATGGCGAATCATTGAACATCTGAGTGTTTTGAACCAAGTTCCTTAGATTAGTTTAATGAATCATAACATCTTTGTTGAACTTGCATGTTTTCTCTGCTATACTTGTTCGTAGTGAAAATCTTTATATTTAGATGCTCTAATCTTCCACATCTATATTTACTCAATTTTTCTTTCTAATCTTCCTATCCAAAAATCTCAAATCTATTTTTATTTTCTTTACTTTGTTTTTCCCTTGTTGATCTTTAAACTTGGTTCCTTCCCTGTGGGTTCGATATCTTTTAAAACTACATCGCAACTGTATACTTACAGTTATCATCATTTTTCTATTTGATAAGAGGTATTGACAACACCTGCATTTCACGTGAACAAGTTTTAGGCATTATTATTAAGGATAAGCCTTATGGAACGAGTGTAGCCAAGTCTTGTGAATAAGTTATTAAACTTATTAGTAGAAAAGTGGCAAACAGGTATTGAGAGTTACCCTTAGTGGAAGGGTCTTTCGAAGATAAGAGGTCGTACAGCTCAATAACTCTAATCCCAATGCAATCGCTAGGGAACAACTTGAGCCACCGCTGCCCCCAAAGGTAGAAGAAGATAAACTGGATGTCGATCCCTTGGTAAACCATTTGAAAGGGATTCAAGCAAAATACAACATATAGAAGTTTCTTGAAATATCTCAGAAACATAAGATGGGGCTAATGAAAAAACTAATGGAGATGCCTGCGATACCCACAACATCGGTAGTGGAAATGTGCGCTGCAATCGGAGAGGGGATTACTCCTCAGTAACTACCGACTATGAATTTTGATCAATCGGAGTTACCAAGAGAGCTCAGAATACACAATAAGGAACTTTTTATCAAAGTGTGAATCTTTGATCGAGCATCCCCTATGTAATGGTGGACGACGAGTCAACCCTGAACCTATGCCCACTTCAAGTCCTTCCCCATTTAGGACTACGAGAAGACATGATGGCTAAGTTCGATATCATAATACGAGCTTATGACGATTCAAAGAGGGGAGTGGTCAGGATCTTTGAAGGAGAGGTCACTGCAAAAGTGGTGACCTCCAAAGTCAAGTTCACTGTATTGGATATTCTAGTAACATATTCTCTACTGCTAGGCCGACCCTGGATTCATGCACTAGGGGTAGTCCCATCTACCCTACACTAAAAGATCAAGCTCATCCATAATGGGTAGATAGTAACTATCAAGGTAAATTAGGAGTTAGTCATGGCGGCCACTGCGTTTGAAGAGAGGCACAACGGCTCAGAGTGGTAGTGACCAACAAAGAAAAGAAGAAGGAGCGTAGAGCTCTAAAGGGGTACCGCTTTTTCCCTCGGAGCTTGAAGGCTCTAATGAAGAAATAGGGTTTTATCCCAAGGAAAGGTTTGGGAAAGCACCACCAAGGAATTATCATAACAATCGACCCTGTTTTGATTACACCTGGACTAGGTTTGGGCTTTAACCCAAACTAGAAAATGTATAAGCATAAGAGACCGCTATTCTGCAACATGGTGAGAATCTATAAGGTCGAAGGGAGCAAGGCTTACCTAGGGGAGCTAGAGCCTTCGATTCTAAATAGGGAAGAGGTCAGAGGACTAGAGATCTTCAATGATGTGTTCAACTTTGTAGAAGCCAAGTTGATTGAGCAGCTTGAAGAGCCCTTGCTACCTAAAAGAGAGCTAATTCTTGCTCTAGAGACCTAGCAGAGAGTGACCAGCGTGAACACTAGAAGGAGGAGATACTTGAGGATGTAGTCGTGGCATTTACAAAGGCCCTCAGCAAGTTGATGAAGAAAGGGGATACTCGAGATCAAGTTGTGTCTGATACAGTCAAACTTCTAGCAAAGAAGCTTGCTCAGACCACCCTAGAAGAGGAAGTAATCCCCGACACACTTATCAGGATAATTGAAGACCCTCCACATGTGGAAGAAGAAAATAGTGATGTAATTTTGAACATTTCCGATGTTTTTGACAATTTTTGCTATGAGGCCCATGCAATGAATGATAACAATTTTACTTACTTGTTTGATGTCTTGCTAGATGGCACCATGCATTCATATGATCATATGCATAATGTCTTTAACATACATTACACGACATTAAATGAAGTTAACTTAGGTACAAACAAATCACAAAAAAGGTGACAATTTCCAATGTTTTAACTCTTGATGAAAAAGAAGAGATAATAAATGTACTTAGACATTACGTGTTACCCTTCACTTGGTCATACGATGACATGCCTAGGGTGGATAAATAGATCGTGGAACATTATACTCCAACAGACCCTCAGATCAAACCAATCAAGCAGAAGCTATGCCGCTTAAGACATGAATGGGCAGAGAAGGTTAAGGTAGAATTGGCAAAGCAGATCAATGCTAAGTTTTTAGAAGTAGTCGAATACCCGACATGGTTAGCCAATATCCTCCTAGTGGTAAAGAAGGATGGTAACGTTAGAGTCTATATAGATATTAGGGATCTGAATAAAACCTCACCCAAGGATGACTTCCCCCACCCCACATAGACGTTTTGGTAGATAGTGTACCAAGAGCAGCTATGTACTCTTTCATGGATGGATTTTCAGGTTACAACCAGATCCTAATGGCCATAATGGATAAGGTTAAAATAGCTTTTATCACAGAATGGGGTGTCTACTATTACAAGGTAATGCCATTTAGGTTGAAAAATGTTGGCGCAACATACCAGCGAGCCGTAACAACCTTACTCCATGATATGATTCACAAGGAGGTCAAAGTCCAAGTAGATGATATGCTCATCAAATCCAAAACTAGGGAAGAGCACCCAGCTATTTTAGACAAGTTTCTTACTAGGATCGAAAAGTATATCCTACACCTAAACCGAAAGAAGTGTATATTTAGGGTAACTTCTGGAAAACTTCTGAGCCACATAGTCAACCAGAAAGGAATTAAAATGGACCCGGACAAAACCCGAGCCATCAGGGAAATGACTGCACCAAAAATAGAGAAAGAAGTCTATTCATTTCTGGGGTCCCTACAATACGTCAGCAGATTCATCGCCAAACTCACCACAATCTGCGAACCGATATTTAATCTACTAAGAAAGGACTAACTAGTGGTTTGGAGCGACCAATGTCAGAATGCTTTTGACAAAATCAGGAAATAATTGATAAACCCACCAGTCCTCTGCCCACCAATGCCCAGTAAACCCCTAATCCTACACTTAGCCATTAAGAAGTCATCTGTTGGGGCATTACTTGTACAGGAGCAAGAAGATAGGAGTGAGCATGCTATCTACTACCTAAGAAAGAAATTGCTCAAATATGAGTCACAATACACTCTAGTGGAGAAAATTTGTAAAGTGATGGTTTGGCTAACAAGAAAGCTATACCACTTCTTTCAATCCTAGAGAATCTGAGCAGTTGCAAAGATCAACCCGACGAAATACCTCTGCTAATCACCAACATTCACCAGGAAACTCTCACGATGGTTACTACTATAATCAAAATTTGACATCAAATACGTAACCAAGAAAGTAATCAAAAGAAGATCAGTCGTAGAATTTCTAACCAATCAACAACTAGAATTCGATTACGTCAAGAATATCGAATTCCCATATGAATAATTAGCACTCATAGAAGAGGCCCAAACACAATGGAAAATGTTCTTCGACGGTGCAATAAATAGAAGTAGAGCTAGCCTAGGAGTTGTCCTCATAACCCCGCAAAACAAAGTCATAACTCTTTCGAAACACTCGGAGTTCCCAGTAATAAACAATGGAGAAAAATACGAAGCTTGTCTATTTAGATTGGAGGCACTTAAGAACGTGCGGGCAAAAGAAGTTTCAGTAGTTGGGGGACTATGCTCTTGTCATCAGACAAGTTATAAGAGATTGGAAATCATAGAAGAATAGCTTCATCCTTATGTGGAAGCAGTCTATTAGGCCTCCCAAAAAGTCACGAGATGTGTTTTCAAACACATACCAAGGGATAAAAACCAAATGGTTGATGCACTCGATACATTAGCATCAATGTGGGAAGGTCTCCAGGATCAACCAATAAAGCTATTTATCCTTCAAATAGCCAAAGAACCTTTCCACTATCGACTAGTGGAAACCGAAGATGAACAAGCCATAGGTGGCTGGTTCTTGGACATTGAAAATTTTTTACGAACCGGAGAAGAGGGAGTAATAGACTTAGAACGAACTTATTTATGATGGTTGGCTATACAATTCATATTAGTCGATGGAGATTTATTCAAACACACATCTGAAGGGTTATTGCTAAGATGCCTCACTGAAAAAGAGGCAATGTTGGTCATCTGGCGGATGTATGCAGGAGATTGTGGACCCTACATGAATGGTTTGGTACTTGCAAAGAAAATTCAACGCCAAGGCTATTTTTGGATGACAATGATCTCAGATTGCATGGTTGAAGTAAGAAAATGTCAAAAATGCTAGATTTTTTGGGACATCAGCCACTTACCCCCATCCGAGCTCCATAGCCTATCTACTCCTTGGCCATTCTCAACGTGGGACATCGACATCATTGGCGAAATTCAACCTAGTTCGACTAATGGACATTGGTTCATTGTATTAGCAATAGACTACTTTTTGAAATGGGTAGAGGCTGAGTCTTACACTAATATCACTGCTAAGAAGATGGCCAAGTTCATAGAAACACATATTTTCACCCGCTATGGTATCCTGCATCATATTGTATCTAATAATGGGGTTTAGTTCCAAGGAGTGATAACAGATTTGATAGAGAAATATGGGATCGAGCACCATCAATCTTCACCCTATAGACTAAAAGCCAAGGGGGTAGTAGAAGCAGCCAATAAATCGATCAAAAAAATTTTGAGCAAAATGGTTGTTATCTACAGAGATTAGGCTGATAAACTGCCATTTGCAATTTGGGATATGGAACTAGTTTCAATATCCCTACTGATCAAACCACGTTCTCATTAGTATACGGGATGGAAGCAATCCTACCAGTTGAAACGAAAGTGAGATCTCTTCGAGTAGCCTTGGAAGCGAGATTAAAGGAATCAGATTGAGCAAGGGCTAGATATGAGTAGCTGAACATGATAGACGAATAGCATCTAAAAGAATTAGATCACTTTTAGATATATGAACAATGCATGGCTAGGGCATACAATAACTAGGTCAAATCTAGAAACCAACCCTTGAAGGCGGGAGACCTGGTTTTGAAGCAAATGAGACCATCGAATGTGGATGTTCGAGGGAAGTTCCACCCAAACTAGGAAGTTCCTTACATCATGAAGAAGATCTTAAGCAAAGGAGCTTCCAAGATCACGGACATGGATGGGAATGAATTCATCAACCTGATTAACCAAGACAGGCTCAAGCGCTACCATGTTTAGGGCGAAAAGAAATAAATCAGAAAAAAAGCAATACACAAAAAAGAGAAAAATGTCAAAAGTTAGTCCGTCAGCTGGCACTTGGCTAACTAGGCAACAATTAGGACCTTTCTTTGTAAAAAAATAATAATAAAAGTCTGCTGAGTTGAAAATCCTTGAAGGGCGACTCAGGCAAAATTAGGGCACTATGAGGAATAGAGGGACCACGAGTTATAAAACATTTTCTAGGCCAGCTAGTGGTAAAATTCAAATCATTGGAATATTTGTACCCTCTTTAAAATCATTAATGAAATGTTATCAATGTTGCAAGATTTATGTTTATGTTGTATGAATGTGTGCATGTAGAATATCACAAGTAAACATAACAAATTCCAATAAAAAAGCCTCAATAAGCTTCATAATGTAAAAAAAAAAAAATCAAACACATAGTCTAGGAAATGAATATTAAAAGTCTATGGAAACAAATATAGATCTACAGGTGCCAATCATTCCAAAGAGGACGCTTCCTTGAAGTATAAGGAAGAGGATCTAAGCCGTCCTGGTCTCGCTCTCACTCGAGTGACACCTTGAAATGCTAGTCAGCATTAGGAAGACTCCTAATCTCACCTAGCCATTAACAATAAAAGTTCTTAGTATCATTAGTCTTCGGGGCACTGTAATTCAAAGCAACAATGGTAGTCCACGCCCAAAGTCTTTGTATAGCATCCAATGTATCGGGGACCAAAGTCGTGGAAACGTGTCGAAACCAAAAGCCTAGGAACTCACTGCTGATGCTCGTATTGCCTACACAGGTGGGAAGGAGAATAGGAGGTGATGCTAAATAATCCCATCAGCAACATGCCTAAGTCATGCACGTTGGTGGCTATGAAAGGAATCTCCAGCCAAGGATTGAGCCAACGAATCTTGACAGCCCGATAAGAATGCAATATCTCGATCCAAGTATCCTCAGTCAATGAATGATGGTCCTTCCTGACGAATCCCCTAGGGCCACAATGCGATGGAAGATATCGTGCCTTACCCAAGCGAGAATTGGCAGTCAAATGAAGCTTCTCTAATAGCCACACCTGCAAGTATTTCATTCAATTAAGAAAATGGAAGTCACAAAGAGAAAGATTGAGAAGATTTACCTCGAGAAAAATGAAGTGGTTACCCACTAAGTCTAGGTTCACTGCAGTGGCGTCCATGTGAACCAAATTATCTACTAAATCTAAAGCCGCAAGAGAAGGACTTATGGAGAGTGGGTCAGTAACACACATCAAGCGGAATGGGGCAACTGATCCAACCCCACAAACAAACCACGCCATTAGATGTAGGGCCAACATGGAGGGTCATGCGAGATGAGAACTAGGAGTAGTCTTGCACCAACTAAGGACAACATCAACTCGAAAACCTCTAACATCTAGAGGGGCAGATTAAAAGCGCTTGTTGGATTCTAAGTTCCATAATCCTCGTAGCTTATCCTCACCCTCGAATTGAAAGGAAGGAAATTCAAAGGAAAGCTTCATAGGAAAGGTTGGGTTTGGTTTCTCCGGAAAAGGAAGCCCCAAGATGGCATGATACTCCTCGACCAAGGGGCAGATCTCAAGGTCAATAAAGCAGAAGACGTGGGTGGCCAGATCCCAAAACTTCAGAGCAGTACGGATAAAGGCCATGTTCACAGGCCTAGAAGCAAGGTATTGAAGGCCTCGCATCCCAAACCCATTGAGTTTTCGCCTATCAAGCTCTTAGGTGGTGTAGAGGAAAACCCTAAGTCGCTCGTTATGTGATGACATTAGCAAGAAAGAGCTAAAGAAAATTCCTCAAAATTGGTGTTGCCTACATGCATTAACAAGAAACATTAACATACCACATTCATTCATTCATACATACACATAAACATTCACAAATAAACATTCACAAATAAACATTCACATAAACATTCACTAATAAACAAACATCTACTTTCATAAAGCCAAAGCCCTATTCTTTTTTCCATAAATCCAAGACTTTGAAGTTCTACAAAGACTATCCAAGAGTTTTGTTTAAAAATAAAAACAAAACCAAAAAGAAAAAAAGAAGCTCCTAAGCATGCATCACCTATCGGTCATCTCCACCCACCAAATCTCAGGGAGCCATGGTAGCAATTTCAAAACCCTCGGTGCGCAGACTCTTGGAGGCGTCATCAATTGAGCGATGTTCGGGAGAAGGCTGAGGAATACCGAAATAGCTGGGGTCCCAATCAAGAGTAAGTAGTAGCCCGGTACCCGACCCGTCTAGTAAGGTAGAGAAGTTAAGCTCGAGAGAATGGGTGAAATCATCAGTAGCAACTCGCTCCTCCTCCCGAGCTCGGGCAGACTCGGCGGTCTACCGAAGCAACTACTTATGCTTGGCATCTAAACTCTGATATCGGGCATCCAAATCATGATGAATGGTGTCCAAGCCCTGGTAGCGAGAATCCAGATCCCGATGGCTAATGTCCAATGCTTGGAAATGACCCTCAAGTCCCGGTAACGCTGCTCGTAGTCGATCCCCCTATCCACCAACGACTGCAACCATCATAGCATACAAGAATTACAATCATATACAACAAGCATAACATATTGCACATGCATTATAAATCAAACATAAATAGGTCAAGAGAGAAAGCGTTGATAAGTGTATAATTACACTTATAATAATGATATTTTGAATCATTAAACATTATGGTTTCAGTTATCATTTTATACTTCATATAAAAGATTTCACGTGGTATGTAGTTATTTTTTATGCAAATGCAATACTGGGTAAATCTTGGAAGTAAAATGATTAAAGTTGGAAATCTATGCAAAAAGAGTGAAAAAGGTGCAAAAAGATGCGTGGAACTTAAGGAATTGGCAAAGGATTGAAGATGTCAAAGGTCGGTAGAAATTGCAAAGAGGGATCATGTGAAAAAGGCATGTCACGATCATAACACATACATCATGGTCGCTACTTGTTAACCTTCATAACAGAAAGTTGCCAACCAAGTATTCATGGTCGCAACATACATTCGCGGTCATGACCTTGACGATTTTTTTGTCAACTCTTCTCTTCTTTCAACCGCCGGATAAGAATGATTAACCACCATCGATCGCCATCAACTGTCAAATGAAAAGACACCTTTTGTAAGTCAAACAATCATGAAAAGGGGCCTTTCCATTGTAGATGAGATCAAACCAATTCAACCAATCATAATGAAATGGTGTAACTCTTCACCAATGGATACGACCCTTCGTCTGAACGGATGCAACCCTTTGTACTCTATAAATAGGGCTCCAAACTTCATAATTTCATGGTGTATGGTGTGTGGTGTGTGGTATATGGTATATGGTGTGTAGTGTAGTATACATGGATACATAGTTCTAGAGAGAAAATCGTGTAGATTTCACTTCGTTCTAAGTTAACGAGAAAATGTATAAGTGATTCAAACCTTATTTTGATCACTAGATTTCTCTACATATTCGAGTGATTGTTGTATAAGTGTAATTGTAAATCACTTACCAATAAAAGTTTTCATTCTGCAATATTCGTTTATTTAATATTTACAAAGAATAGCATCCTAGCGGCAGTTCTGTACGAGTCAAGACCGGATTCAAAGTAGATGCAGGAATTCAGGAATTGACGACTCCCATTAAAGAGTGGATATGGTTTGATCAACTTTAGCTTTCACTTGCATACCTTAAAACTTTGCTTTGTTTTCTACTTATACTTTCTATTTCAAAGTTTATGATATGTCTATGTTTCATATTGTGTATTTCGTGTTTAGTCTTTTATATTAATCAAGTTATATACTTTTGAGTTAACTTTAAGAGTGATTTTGAGGTTAACAAGATTGTGTATAATCACTAGATCTATGATTATAATGTTGTTTAGTGAGCCAACATTTTTGGAATGGTAACTTGCTAAATAGGGTTATGTGTGAGCGATCCGTACTAAGCATAATACTATTGTTATCCAGGTTGATATAAGCATCTTATTCATTTGCACTAGATTTAAAAAAGTCATTTCATATGTTGCTCTACGGTGAATAATTAAATATCTGAGTGTCTAGAACCGAATGTGTTAAAGTAGTCTAGTGTACGTAATATCTTTAATAATTTTGCATGTTTTCTTTGCTATACTTGTTCGTAGGGATAATCTACACAGATTTCTTCTACTCTAATCTATTTATACATTTATCTATTTATTTACCATCATATCCCAACCAACCCAACAACAATAAAATTATCTATTTTTGTTTACCTCGTAACTCTAGTTGGTCTTTAGAACCGAATTCCTTCCCTGTGGGATTAATATCTTTTAAAACTACATCGAAACTGTATACTTATAGTGGTCACCATTTTTCTATTTCTGATTAGCAGTATTGACAACACCTGTTCGTATTTTGAACTTTTAACTTATCAGCATAAGAGTGGGGAACAAGGTTTTTGGCTTCATCACCGAATATAATCCCTCTAAATTAGTAAAGGCAAAACCTTGCGATCAAGTTTTTGGCTCCTCACCGGGGAAGGCAAGAGCCGTCTTAGAGATCAATTATTTAGAGACTATGGTACGTTTTTATATATAATATTCTTTTATTTTATTTATATATATATTTGTTTGTTATTTTGTTTTGTTTTGTGTCAGAATGTTTAATAACATACATTGGGATAAATTTTGTGGTCATTACATGATTGATAACTTAATTGATACATGCGTAGATGAAATTTGTCATGTTACATCTCATGAAGAATCAACATCTGAATATCTTGAAAATATAGAATATTCCTCTAAAATCAAAAAATTTGTTAGAGAAGATGATCATATACCGCTTTATATAGATAAACCACCCTTAGTAGAATTGAAACAATTGCCTAGTCATTTGAAGTATGCATTTTTAGGAAGCAACAATACCCTACCCATTATCATTTCTAGTAAGCTATATGATCTGCAGGAAGAAGCATTATTGGAAATAATAAAGGGTAGAATTAGGAGTATTGGTTGGAAAATTTCCGATATTAGAGGGATTAGCCTTAATATAGTGATGCGTTCTATTAATTTGGAGAACGACACTAAACCTAGGATAGAAAGGCAAAGAAGATTAAATCCACACATGAAGGAAGTTGCTAAGAAGGTGATTATTAAGTTGCTAATGCAGGGATTATCTATCTGATTTCAGATAGTGAATGGGTCAGTCCTGTTCAATGTGTTCCAAAAAAAGGAGGTATTACTGTAGTTCAGAATGAAAAGGGTAACTTAGTTCCTACTAGGACAACAACTGATTAGAGAGTTTGCATAGATTACTGAAAATTAAATGCAGCCACTAGGAAAGATCATTTTCCTTTACCATTTACAGATCAAATGTTAGAAAGGATATCAGGCCATGCATTTTAATGTTTTTTAGATGGATTTTCTAGGTACTTTCAAATTCATATTAGGCCAGATGACCAGGATAAAACCACTTTTACATGTCCATTTGGTACATTTGCTTATAGAAGAATGCCCTTTGGTTTATGCAATGCTCCGGCTACTTTTTGAAGGTGTGTTTTGGCTATTTTTAGTAAGTATGTGGAGGATATTATGGAAGTTTCCATAGATGATTTCTCAGTATACGGAGATTCTTTTGAAAAATGTCTTGAAAAGTGGGATAAAGTACTTTGTAGATGTTAAGAAACTAATTTGGTATTGATTTGGGAGAAATGTCATTTTATGGTTAATGAAGGTATATTATTAAGTCAGAAGATAGATGAGAAGGGAATTCATGTAGATATAGCAAAAACCGAGATCATAGAGAAATTACCTCCTCCCATAAATGTTAAGGGAATAAGATCATTTCTAGGATATGCTGGATTTTACAGAAGGCTCATTAAAGGTTTTTTGGTTATAGCTAAACCTTTAACTAATTTATTAGTTAAAGATGTGAAGTTCGAATTTTCTGATGACTGTTTAACAACCTTCAACACTTTAAAACAAGCATTAGTTTCGGCAACCATAATTGTCAAACCAAATTGGTCTCTGCCATTTGAATTGATGTGTGATGCTAGTGATGTTGCTATTGGTTATGTATTAAGTCAAAGGTATGAAAAGAATTTGCATGCCATATATTATCCGAGTCACACTTTGTCTTCTGCACAACGGAATTACACCACCACTGAAAAAGAGATGTTAGCAGTTGTGCATGCATGTGATAAATTTAGATCGTATTTGATTGGGCCTAAACTAATAGTTTATACATATCATGTTGCTTAAAGATTTTTGTTTTCTAAAAAAGATGCCAAACCTAGATTAATTAGGTGGATCCTTCTTTTACAAGAGTTTGACTTAGAAATAAGGGATAAAAAGGGAAGTGAGAATACCGTAGCTGATCACTTATCTCGTCTAGAAGATGATAAGGGACCTATAGGTGAAACTGGTGATATTAATGAACTCTTTCCATATGAAAATCTTATGTCTGTTAAACATACTATTAGTCCATGGTATGCTGACTTTGCAAATTATTTGGTTACGCATACTTTACCCTCTGATTTAGATTCTAATGGTAAGAAGAAATTTCTCAAAGATAGTAGATCATTTATGTGGGATGACCCTTATTTGCTTAAGATATGTGCTAACGGTATTATTCGTAGATGTATAGATGATACTAACTTTTCTTCAGTTTTAAGTCATTGCCATGATAGCATATATGGAGGACATTTAGGACCAGCAAAAACCACTGCTAAAGTCTAAGAGAGTGGATTTTATTGGCCAATGTTGTTCAAGGATGCTAGAGGTTTTGTTCAAAATTGTGATAATTGTCAGAGAATAGGAAACATACGTCGAAGAGATGAGATGCCATTGAAAAACATCTTAGAAGTGGAGATTTTTTATGTTTGGGGTATAGATTTCGTGGGACCATTTCCCACCTCTAATGGTAGTAATTACTTTCTGGTTGCATTTGATTATGTTTCAAAATGGGTTGAAGGTAGAGCATATAGTAAGAATGATGCTAGAGTAGTTGCTAAGTTTCTAATGCAATTATTTAGTAGATTTGGAGTTCCTAAGACCATAATTAGTGGTGGAGGTTCACATTTCATCAATAAGACTTTTGAAAGCTTGATGCAAAAATATGGAGTGCGTCATAAAGTTGCTACACCATATCACCCTCAGACTAGTGGTCAAGTAGAAATCTCTAATTGAGAATTAAAGTGGATTCTCGAAAAGACTGTCTCAAATTCTAAGAAAGATTGGTATACTAAGTTAAATGATGCATTATGGGCTTACCAAACAACTTTTAAGACACCTATTGGTATGACACCCTATAAGTTGGTTTACGGAAAGGCTTGTCATTTACCAGTAGAATTAGAGCATAAGGCTTTATGGGCTTTGAAGAATTTAAATATGGATTTACGCAAAGCCGATGAAAGAAGAAAGTTGGATTAAAGTGCGTTAGAAGAACTACGTTTCTCATCATATTAAAATGCAAAGTTCTACAAAGAGAAGACAAAATGATGGCATGATGCAAAACTATGGGAAAAGAAGTTTAAGGTCGGAGATAGAGTTCTATTATATAATTCCAGGCTTCGCTTGTTCCGTGGAAAACTCAAATCTCTTTGGAAGGGACCCAATGTTATTCAAGTGTTTGACAATGGAGCATTGGAATTGAAAGATGAAAATGGAGAAATATTTCGAGCCAATGGTCAACGATGCAAACCTTATCTCGAAAATAAATTTGAACAACAAGACATTGATGTTCAATTGCTATCTTCACCATAAATTATTCCAGGTATAAGAATAGTAAATATTAAATATTTATTTTTAACATATTTGTGTTTCTAAGTTCTTATAGGTACAAAGTCTAAAAATTGAAGAATTTGAAGAATTAAAGAAGATCACGATCATTACATACATCTCACGCTCGTGAATATTGGGTTTCAAAACCTATTGTTTCTATGATTAAGGAAGTCATGATCATGACACGGGTAAAATATAACCGTTACAAATCACGATTCAGCATGCGACAGATGTCCGTAACTGCCATTAACGGCTAGTTTTGAGCAATAAAGGCTATATTGACTATTTTGGCCAATTCGAGACCTTTTACAACTCTATAAATAGGTCTAAGTTGAACCCTAACCACCACAACCTTCAAAAAGCTTACAAAAATTCTGAAATTTCTTCATCTTCACTCTTCAACATTCATTTTTTTTTCTTTCTTTAAACCTTTCCACTTCAAAACAATCAAGATGCCTTTGAAGAAATCTGCAAATAGGAGAGAAAGCCAAAAATACCAAGAAGAGTATGGTTGTCCTTTCCCTTTAAGGATAAGAGAAGAGGGCAAGTGCTACCAAAAGCTTAGCAAATTGGATATTACGGGGATGATATTCCTATATATGGTCTTCTTGGAAACATTGAATCTCCGTAGAGAGATGGAGGCTTAACTTTCTGCTCTTGGACTCACAAAGTTTGTGGATTTGCATTTTCCACAAAATCGAGATTAGATTCTCGAATGTCTAGTGACATTCGACTATGAAGATGTAAGGAAAAGGGTGATAAAATTATGAAATCAAGGTAATCAATATATCGTAACAAGGGATATAATGCATACTTGGTTCGGGTTTGAAGTTGAAAAATCATCAACCATGATGGATTCTTTTCAACCAAATCGTGTTTGGGCAGATTTAACAAGTAAGAGAGTCTTTGACCCCAAAAATTCTCCAAATAAACTAATTATGGATGAGTGCATTCTTCTTCTCCACAAATACCTTTCCACTTTGATATTTTATCGAGCAGAGAATACCAAAGTCCAAAAGAAAGATTTGTTTGTTCTTTCTTGCATTTTGATGAACCCAAAAGTGGAATTCATGGATATCATATGGTACATGATGAAAAAGAATTCTACAAGTATCAGAAACAAGATTGGGGTGGCCAAAATTATCACCGCTATCATCTTGGGTGTAAGAAGCGAACTCCCCTATGTCCAACAACCAGGTGAGTATTTTTGCTATATGGATGGGACATACTTAAAGAATACCGGACTTCTTCAAGAGAATAATGGTGTCTATTCTTTTTACTCCTACTCCAACCGCACAAAGAAGCTAATCTCGAATCATGAAGATTCTTCTATTGGACCATCTAATCCTACCACTAAATGTCATCATGGAAAAGCTCCAATGATTGAAGAATAAGATAAAGAAGAAGAAGAAGATGAAGCTCCGGAAGATTGGAAGGCGAGCATGCAACAAAAATTAGATAATTGCCAACCGGAACTTGGAGTAATAAAGAAAGACATAAAGATTCTAAAGAAAAGTAATAAATCGATGCTTCGAAAATTACTATCTTTCTTTAGAAAACAAAATTGTCAATTCACTCCTAGTCCCCCGGATTCTCCTTCCCAATGAAATGGGTTTTCTCCTTTCTTTATTTCTCTTTTTCAAATTTTTAGACTAGTTCAGTATTTTTCATTTTTATGTTTTTCTTTAAGTTAAAGTCTCTCACAATGAGGATATTTTGTTCTTTAGTATGGGGAGGCATTTGTAAAACAATCCCGAAAATCCAAAAAAATTAAATAAATGAAAAAAATCGGAGAATTTGAAAATTTTTATTGTGTTATTTATACATTATCCATACCTATACTATACTAACATTTGTCCAAGTTTATTTTGAGTGTTAGGTATTACAAGTTTGATGATTAGTGAAAACTTCGGAAAAAAATTTTGTTTCGAGTTTGAGCGCATGTTGAATTTCAGCGCTTATTAGCACAACATTTATCAAAATGGAAAGGATGAGTGGTGAGTAATATTCGATAGCAACATTCTAAGTAAGTTTTGATATTCATTTCAATGCAAATGAATTAGTATAAGTTATATAGTTTTAGTTTAATGCTACCGATAAGTTTAAGTGGAGTAATATCTAATAGTGTTCTTACTATGAGTTTTATATGCAAATCTCGAATAAGTCATATAAGTATTGAGTGTGTTTAAAGTATTGGGAAACTATAGCCATAATACTTTGAAATTGATCAATAAAGGATGAGGGTATTGAGGTAAAAATCAAAAGAAAGAGAGGATAACCAATGAGTTATGCAAAAGGTGAGGAATGGTACGGAGCAGAAACTGCAACCATTCAATGAGTGAAAAAAGAAAAGAAAGCATAGCACGAAAAATGGGTGCAAAGTACAAAGTACTT
>CATIWQ010034893.1:0-16377 GCA_949673415.1 Euphorbia schlechtendalii
AAGATGATAGTAGCATTGTTCCACATGTATCGTCAAAGGAGGCATTTCAAGCAATGACTACATTATCAAACTATTTGGCACAACATGAACAAAATATTCCAGAAATTGTGTTCGCTCTTCAAAAAGTTAAGGATCAGATTACCTGTAGTTTTGGTGAGAAGAAAAAACAATCAAATATAAATTCATATTTTAAGAAGAAACAATTATTGGTCTTGTATTATTGGTGTAGAAATATATATAAATTCTGGATTTATTATAATAATTATTACTTTACATTTTTTATGGGCCTTTAATACTTTATTTTTAACTATTATCTAATGCATTTAACGAGATATTAATTTAATATAACTGGCCCAAGTCGGGACCAGAGGAATATTTATTTAGCGAGAATATTACTTTATCGAGGTTCTACTGTATATTACCCTGTATATTTCTTCTTTCACTCAAACCATTCTCTCTTATGGCACTCTTTCAACCGCTGGCTTCACCGTATACAGTGGCGGTGACAGGCAACGGCTCGCATAGACACCTGCCCACCCGACGACCAGCAAAGTTAGTGTTTCACGGTGAGTATGCATCCCTGAGATCTCTAACTTTGCCTCTGCTGTTGATAGTAGGTGCTAAAAACAGGGAAGATGATCTGAAAAGAGAAAGTTGATGAGTGAACTAAATCAATTGCAGATGTGGGAGAAAGTGAAAGGTTAGGCGGCACAATTTTAGGGTTGAGAAAGGTAGAAGAAGAAGAAGATCAGGTGCACTAGGATTATTTGGGCCTAGATTTTTTTGTTATAAAATAATTGGTACATATAAAAATGGAATTATGATTAAAAAGTAATAGTTAAATTAGTTTTTATTGAGTTTTTAGATTAGTTCGATTTAAATCCTTGTCAAATTGCAGAAAACAAATTTTACTATCATATTTAAAGATATTGAATTTATATTTTTTTGATAGTTTTTTGTTTAATGTAGCCTATACACTTTAAAAATGCTTTTAATTTGAAGATGTTAAAGTATTTATCAACATAAGATAAAGGGCATTTTTGGAAATATATTAAATATGTAAATGATGAATCAAATGAATTCTTCTATCTCAATTAAGTTTCCAAACATAAAAATTGATTTGCAAAATCAATTCAATTGAATTCCTTCAACGAATTCAATTCAATTCAATTCCTTTTGATGAATGAAATGTTTCCAAACATAACCTAAAAGAATTGAGAAACAAGGATTCATTTGAAAAGAATTTTGTTAAATTGACATATATTGTAATAAATATTAATAAAAATAAGTACTAATTTTAATTTTGTATTTTAAGTTAATAATTTTTTTGTAAAAAAAATTGTGTGATTGCATTTACATTAAATAGAAAGGAAAATTCTTACCTTACCCTAAATGTGAATCGAACCTAAGATCTCTATAAGTTATAAATTTTGCTTTACTATATTATACGACATTGACCACATTTTAAGTTGATTGTTGAGTATAGGGTAGATATATTATGGTTTAGCGCTCATAATCAAAGCGAGTTCAAATTTTTTTATCTTGGTATATATAATCTCTAAAATAATGTAACTGACTTAAATTATAAATTTAAATAAAAAAATTAAAATAATATTTTTTATTTAATATTTAATAGAATATATTTTAAGTAGAGTTTTTTTTATCAAATCATCAAAACCCTAGTTCCTTATTTCTTATTCGAGAAGTACAAGAAATTTGGTTAAACTTTTGGTTTCACGTGTTCAATTATTTACTTATTGAACTTTTTAAAGATTGACACGTGTTGGGCAAGTAACATACATTCTCTATATTTTTTGATTTAGTTACGTAATAGAACAAAGTTGTGCATTTTTTAAAAGTTGACAAAGTTAGTTGGATCAAATTGAAATTATTTGGAGGCACAAGGTGGAACATTAGCAGGCCCGTCGTCCTTGACAATTTGAAGGCCCTAGACAAAATCACATCACTATTATGCATTATAATTTTCCCACAAAATAATAATATTATGCAAATAAAAAAGGCTTAATGCATTTATATCCCCATTAACTTATCGAATGGGCATCGTCATAAAGATTGAAAACCAATTTCCTTCCGAATGGGCTAGTTTGTTTTTTCGCCCATACTAGTAGCTTAGTTTCAATGGGGCCCAAAGTTCACAAAACCCTTTACTACATACGGCCCAACAGCTCAATATTAGTTTATCACTGTGCAAATCCATTGATATTAGGGCTTTTTATGCTTATGCGGCCTCGAGACAAACTATTTGGGCCTTTACGGCCTTAATTACCTAATCAAGAGTTAATGAGTCGAGTTTTCTCTACCGGTTCAAACTACAACATTATTTGAATGATTCTTTAATCTTTCGACGCTATGCTATATTATGAGAAATTGTCAAAAATGCCCAGTTGTACTAACAGACTTTCCGCCCAAGTTTTGGTCCATTACTTTTTTATTCCAAAACTAATACAAAATCAGTACGTGCTTCCTAATTAACCTCTTCACTTTCTCCATAACTGATTCTCACTCTCTCCATTATTAACTACTTTCTTTGTTATTTGTTTCGTACGATTTCTTTTCATTTTGTTGCGTTTTCAAATTCTAACCTATTCTTAACTCGTGTTCGTCATTTTCTTTCTTCCTACGGTATGTAATTTCATTTTCAATCTTCTGTTGATTCTCCTCTGTTACATACGGTTTATCTTCTCATTTTTTTCGTTTTTCACCATATTTCGTTCCTTTTCATTATAGTTATGGCACTAAGAAAGTTTCTTGCCAGAAGAAAAGCCCTGTTATTCCAAAGAAGACATCGAAGGCAGTGAAATATACTTCAACTCCTTCAAAGGCTGGTACATAAAAAAGAAATGGAGGGGACACTTGAGGTACTTTTTCATTTTTCAAATTATCTTTTGTTTGTTTTCTGCTTTTGAAATTTGATCGATTTAGTCATTTGTATAGATCTGGTATCTATCTGGTATTTATCTGGCATTTGTGTTTGTTTTGTAAGTTTGTTTTATAATTCTTGTATCTCTCTGGTATCTACATGGTATTGTTATTGATTTTACAATCTGGTATTTATCTAGTTCTATCGGGTATTTGTGTTTGTTTTTGTAAATTTGTTGTACATATCTGGTATTTACCTGGTATTGTTCTTGTTTTTTACAATTTTTGTTATAACTTTGTTCTTGTATATGTTACAAGTGAGTATCTGGTATTTATTTGATATCTAGTTAGTATCTCTCTAGTTTTAGCTTGTTTTTGTAAATTTCTTGTAAATATCAAGTAGAGATCTGGTATTTTTCTAGTTTTTATATTTTTGAATAGTTTTTCTGCTAATAATTTTGGTATTATATATGTTACAAGTGAGTATCTGGTATTTATCTGGTATCCAGCTGATATCTCTCAAGATTTTAACTTATTTTTGTAAATTTCTTGTAAATATCTGGTAGTGATATGGTATTTTTCTAGTTTTTATATTTTTAAATAGTTTTTTCTGGTAATAATTTGGTATTATATATATTACAATTGAGTATCTATATTTATTTGGTATCTAGCTGATATCTCTCTAGATTTTAACTTGTTTTTGTAAATTTCTTGTAAATATCTTGTAAGGATATGGCATTTTTCTAGTTTTTATGTTTTTGAATAGTTTTTTCTTTGATCCATGTGTATATCTGACTTTTTTTAAATTCAAAATATTTGCAGCTTTACGAGTTGGTGTTCCCCCCTATCTTGATTTGGCATACTAGTGTTAAATGCATCTCCAATATTGAAATGTTTGATAGTTAGGGTTCCTTTCGGAAATGAACACTTTTTGCATGTAATCGATCGAATTTTGATTTATGTTTGAACTTTTACTAGCATACAACTGTTGTATATAGAAATTTTTTATCATTTAAAAATCAATTGAAAGTAATTTTGCAGCTATTTTGTGTGGTTTGAATAGTTAAAGACTTACAAATCTGGTGAAAATGAAAGCAATGCATTTTATAGGTTCAATTTGGTAAGAACATGGTAGTAGTCTAATATTGACAATGAGAAAACATAATTTATAATGATTTTGAAGTGATTGACAACAAGTTTCTATCTAAATATGTATATTTTTAATCTACAAAGATTGCAAGACGGAATGTTCATCTTGTGAATGCTGTACAATGGCTAGATTATAAGAACAAAGTTCTCTTTCAAGATGAATGTCATTCTCCTCTTCATCCATCACGATCATATCATCTTCTTCCTCTGTTGTGGAACCTAACCAAACAAGTGAGATCAAATGTAAAGATGAGAATTATAAAAATGGTATAGAGATGGTCGAAAGTTGGTATTTGAATAATTTTTCAATAAAATATCTTCATTCATGCTTGATTTGTTTACTAATAATGTATATATCAATTTAAAATCACAGGAAAAGCACATTAAGTTCATGTAGAAACTAACAGTGTTGAAAGCTTGTTAAAATAACATGAGTTTATACTCAATACCAGCAGTTTACCAGCAGTATATTAGTTTAAAATAACATGTTTTAAAAAACATGTAAATACTAGTAGTATATCAGCAGAATACTAGTTTGACATTTTAAAACTTGCTAAAATATAGAAATTGGACCAGTTACTAGCTGAATACCAGCTATATACCAGCACAATACCAGTTGGACATTTAAAACTTGCTAAAATATAGAAATTGGATCAGTTATTAGCTGAATACCAGCTGTATATCCGCAGAATACCAGTTGGACATTTAAAACTAGCCAAAATGAAAAAATTAGACTAGTTACTAGCTGAATACCAGCTATATACCAGCACAATACCAGTTGGAAATTTAAAACTTGCTAAAATACAGAAATTGGATCAGTTAATAGATGAATAACAGCTGTATACTAGCAGAATACCAGTTAGACATTTAAAACTTGCTAAAATGAAGAAATTGGACCAGTTACTAGCTGAATACCAGCTGTATACCAGCACAATACCAGTTGGACATTTAAAACTTGGTAAATTGTAGAAATTGGATCAGTTACTAGCTGAATACCAGCTGTATACTAGTAGAATACCAATTGGACATTTAAAACTTACTAAAATACAAAAATTGGATTAATTACTAGCTGAATACCAGCTATATACTAGCACAATACCAGTTGGACATTTAAAACTTGCTAAAATGCAGAAATTGTATCAGTTATAAGCCGAATACCAGCAGAATACCAGTTGAACATTTAAAACTTGCTAAAATGAATAAACTGGACTAGTTACTAGCTGAATATTAGCTGTATACCAGTAGAATACCAGTTAGACATTTAAAACTTGCTAAAATGCAGAAATTGGATTTGTTTTGAAAATACTGGTACAGAGCTGGTAGGACTTTGTTTTTTTGACCATTATTAATGTGTAAGGTTTAAATTGAATTCAAAAGAGCATAATTTGTGTAAATGAATGCTTTAAAAACATGTAAACACTAGCAGTATATTAGCAGAATACCAGTTGGACATTTTAAAACTTTCTAAAATGCAGAAACTAGACCAGTTATTAGCTGAATACCAGTTGTATACCAGCATAATACCAGTTGGACATTTAAAACTTGTTAAAATGCAGAAATTAGATCAATTACTAGCTGAATTCCAGTTGTATACCAGCAGAATACCAGTTAGACATTTAAAACTTGCTAAAATGCAGAAATTGGATCAATTACTAGCTGAATACCAGCTGTATGCCAGCAGAATACCAGTTAGACATTTAAAACTTACTAAAATACAGAATACCAACGGTATACCCGTGCAAAATACTAGTAGTATACTAGCAGAATACTAGTTGGACATTAAACTTGCTAAAGTGTAGAATACCAGTAGTTTACTAGTAGTATACCAGAATTTCAGAAACAAATTAGAGTATAACTGCAGATGCTTTATCACACTTTGTTATACACAGTGGATAATTGTTCATTAATGTGCTTTGTGATTTGTAGGAGAGGAAAAAATGCAGGAACATGTCACTGTTGATTTCCATGTCAAAATCTCCATCTGTAATTTGAAATTCTATCTTCAAATCTTCACTGTCTTCATTTATTTTCAGGCTTTCAACTAGGACCTTTTTGAATTCAGAAAAACTAGAAGTTTGCGAAATTAAGATGCCAACAACTTTGTAACCAATGAATTTCAAGTTTTCATTCCATGATCGGTAGCAATAGGAATTCGATCCATTACGTAGGCTTTAGAAATCAAAATTCAGTTCGGTTTCTACTCAAACATATACTTGTAATTTGAAATCAAATTATTTGATATCAGAAACTCACTTGATTGTTGAAGATTTGATGAAATCGTGATTTGATCTTGAAGAAATCTAAATCTGCTGCACTTTTTGTTTGAGAGAAAATCGAGAATTTGAGGAAGAAGTTACGAGACTCTGTTGATCGCGTGTTGTTTTTGGAGTGATTCAGTCCTTATATAGGACATATTAATTGTAAAAAGGAAGTTTAATATTGATATGGAATGACAGCTTTGTATTAAAATGTAAACTCTGTAATTTTGAAACCTTTTTAGTTTATTTATAAAATTTGCCCCTATATTATTACTATGAAGAGATTTCATAGACATTTATCACTAACGGTATAAGTTAGCACAAAGGTATATTTAAACCTTATAGTACATAACCAACTGCATCACATTAATGTCCAATACCATTATAAATTTTTTAAGATTATTGATTTTCGAAGAGACTGGATATCGAATCCAAAACTTCCTACATTCATTTTAAGAAGTATATCAATTGAACCAATAACATTACTTATATATATCAACAACGACAATTATTATTAATTTTATTTCAAAGAGAAGTAAGACAATTAAAGTTGAGAGAAAAAATAATAAATATTTTCACTCAACTACCCCGCATTTTGAGCTCTAAGATCGTGAACTTTTAAACTCAATTACATTAATTTTACCATTAATTTATAACTATATGAACTGAAATTATGTTAAAAATAATATATACAAACTCCATGACTTAGTCTTGCCGATTCGACTTGATTATAATTCTGAAAATACCTAATTTCTTTCGAATTCTATCCCATCAAATAACTTTTACTTGCATAATTTCTCACTAATTAGTCATTATGGTTTCTGTATGTGGATCCAAATTTTATAAACTTTGGAAATTTGGAGATAAAGTAGACTGACCCACATGACATATGGATTCTGAACCGCAAAAATAATTAATTAGAACTATAGAAAATAATAACTAGATTCATAATTAATATAGTTTTGACAATTGAAATTTTATTTTTAGCAATCATAATTAATTTATAATTATTTAAATAATTAAAGGTGGTAACGTATATAAAAAGCTATCAAAGCATATGGGTTTGAAACTTAGCATCTTCAAAAATTCCTATTCTTTGAAAAAGTAAAAGAATTATAACAAACTACAATCAAAGTTACCAACTATTGGAAAACATGAGATTTTATCGGTTACTTCCAAATTTTTTTATCTCACATGGGAAATTTAAAGTGAAAAGTTCAAGTTTGTATTGAAGTGATCCTTCATGGGCTTGCAAAGATGTGAGAAGGACAAGGTGGGTTCTCGCACGCATACGAGAGAAATGACTCAAAGTCGTTTCTAGCGGAGATTGTCCGATTCCCCCCACTATATAGGCAAAGCCTATGCTTGGAACCTTATATTATATAAGGCCTTTGAAATTTTTTACTCGAATTTTATGATTTTTTATGCACTTAAATTTGTAGTTTTTTTTGTCTTAAATGTCAACAACTATTTTTCCACTCAAAGCCAAAAACGGTTATGCTACTTTTGAAATTACTTATCTGGATCTTATGATTTTTAATACACTTATATTAGTAACTGTTTTTAGCTAAAATCTCAACAACAATTTTTCCACTCAATGCAAAAACGTTTATTCTTTAATGGCAAATAACAATATTTCAACAATAATATTTTGCTGCCTATATATGCTATCTTTGGTTTTTTTGTTGAAAGGCAGTTTTAACAAAATCTTTCTTTAGTTCTTACTTTCTTTTGGATATATTCACTTTTGTTCTTGTGCCATCTCAATTTGTTTAGAAGTGAAGAAGTGGTTCAATTCTAGAAGGAATTTCCAAGAATCCTTAATGTCTAACACGGTTCCACTAAATTAACGTTGCTGCTTTATTCCTATGTTCTTTAGTTCATGTGCCAGGATTCAGCCTTGATTACCAACACCAACCTTGTAGTTAGCACTTAGCACATTATGTAAATTTATATAGAGTTAGTCAAATTGACAAATTACAGATATCAAGGTGTTTCTAGTGTGAACAATACTCTACATATTATGAATAAAGATAATATATTCATAAAATTACATATTTTTGAATGAAGTTGAGACCAGGAAGTTCGACTCAAAATTTATTAAAGAAAAAATAAAAATAACAAAAAGAGAGAAAAAAGAAAACAAATGAGTTACAGAGGACCAACAAAAAACAAATAAACTCCTTATGTAAGAAAATATTCCTCTAATTTTTTTACAGTCACGTTAAGCTTGATCTCTAATTCCAAACATTAAACTTTTCTTTTTCTTGAGCAAAACCGACTTCCAATTAGAGGTGGAGGTTCGCATAATCTTGTCTTCCTCTCTTGTAGGAGAATTATGATCCACAATCATCCTACATGTAGACCTGCTTCTAGCAAAGCTAGATCCCATGTTTTTGGAAATCGAAACAATTATAGAATCCTTAAAAGCTCTCATACGCACATTCGGCAATAAACTATGCGACTAGTTCTCTTCTTACTCTTCACTCATTCCTAAGAATCATCCTCCTCTACTAAATCACCTAGCTTACACCACTGCCCTTGGTAATCGAGTGAAAACCAACATTTATATTTGAGCCATAAGGAATGTTGATAGGATGTGAGCATCTCTATTTCGATAATTAGACTTCAAAATTCAGCTCCCCAAAGTTATCCACTCATTCTTGTACTGACGGGGTATGGACATCCAAATCTAAACTAGGCTAGTTTACCTCAAAGTTCTCATCCTTTGAGTCTTTTGAATTCTTTTCAGTTAGTGTTGGGCTCACGGTAACTGAATTCTTGCTCAACAACTCGGTATTAGTTTCCTCCTCATCATTATTCATTTTCTCCTCAGAGCCATCCGATTCCCCCTCCACATTAGACATAACATGTTCTAGTGTGAAATTTAATTATTTTTATGTTATCTTCCAAATCTGTTGTGAGAGCATGAAACGTTTGATACCAAAATTTCTTTTCATGTCCTCTCCTCATATCACGTTGTCCTGGATTACTTCTGACACTTCTTTTCTCAACCATTTCGAGTTTTTGAGGAGCAAAATGAGTTCCCCCATTATTTCTATAGTTAATTATTGTATGGCCAATAGCTTTGCAAACAGAACATAAAGTTGTTATGTTTACATATTCCAAAAAAAATCCACAATTTCTCTGAATCTGTATCAATGCGAATCTTACCCTTCAACGAGACTGTAAAATCAATGAAAATTAAGATCCTAGCATAATGGCCAAACTTACCCTTAATAGTGTTTCTATCGAATAGGAGAGAAATTCCAATTCCACTAGCAATACTTGACAAAAGTCTCTTTCCTAAAATTCCCAAGGTAAGTTTAGAAAACGTACCCAAATCTGCATTGTTGTGGACATAGCAAATATTGACTTTCAAGCAGAAAACCTCATAGTACCTTGGGAAAGCGTTAAGTTCCCTTTATGCAAAACCTTGGCAATCAATTCCTCCGATTACATGATTATATGATAATATCCCCTGCCTAAAGAGACAACTTCCAATCGAGAGAGACACCCCACATCCTTGTCAATTTCCCTTTTCAATCTGCATGTTTCGAAGGAAAATCTCCTTCGCTTATTGCAGCCTTCCAATAACAAAGAACTTACACTCCTTAATCTATTCCTCATACAAACCTCGAGAAATCTACATATCCTTATAGCCGCTACCAACATCATATATGCAAGATTGAACCTACTTGTATTTGATAGAGGCATAATCAGTTTGCTTACCAGCAAAAATCGAGGTAAAGCAAAGCTTTTACCCAATTTTTGTTGTGTTTAGGACCATCGAACTTGTGGAGGCTTGTTGTTTGCTCGGAGATGAACACTTGAGATAAAAAATGATCGGTTATGAAGGAAGCATTTGAATGAGTGAAAGCTATCATCTAATCTAGAATCTAAGATTAGAGCGATAAAATAGGTTTAGAAAGAAAAAACTAATTGAGTTGAAGGCAAGAACTATCAAGAATCGATGAAGAATCGCTTGAAAGAGGTGAGTTGTTTCTTGTTAGAAAATTATGATGAATAATTCTTTTAAAGAGGGAAAAACGAGAGGGTTCTGTTGAGACTCGAGTTGATTTTCTTAAGATAAATTTTCCCCTTTGTATGACAAATAGTCTCCCAGGATACAACAACAGACGTTATGTGAACTCAACTGAGTGTAAAATTCTATCACCAAATACCAAATAACTAAGAACTTAGAGAATATAAGCTTAAAAAATAAAGAGAGTTTTTTCTTCTTCTTTTTTCTGCACTTATTACCTAAATCAAATTAAGCTTGTATAGGAAAAAATGGGGGGACAATGAGCATCCATTTTCTGCTCATTTTTCAACATTGTTGAAATTTGTACATATGTACAAATTAAGTATTAATTGGCCATAATAGATAATATAATAAATTATATAATATATATTAATATTTTCTTTTAAATTTCAACAATCCCCCACATAAAAGAAAATAAAACGACAGACTTTATTTAGTGATAGCATTATACACTCAATATTTGCATAGGATAGGTGGACTACAAGCCTTGAACCTTCCTTTGTGAAAGTATATTTACTTTACTGTCTGACTAGTAGACGCGATATCCTTGAACTATTTTGACGTTTTATGTAAATGATGATATACCTCACACAAATATTAATTCTAACTCAGTTTTAGTTCTCATGGTTATGTTCGTATGGTCATGAACATCTCCTGGTTCTGCAAGAGTTTAAGATAACTAAGCTCCATTAGTTTTCCTTCACATAGCATCTTATATATTCATGGCTTTAGTCCCATTCCTCTATATGTCTTTTCAACTTGATCTCTGTTTAACCCTTTGGTTAGCGGATCCGCTAAGTTATCCTTTGATCCTATAAAATCAATAGAGATAACTCCAGTTGAGATCAGTTGTCTAACGGTATTATGTTGACGACGCATGCGTCTTGACTTGTCGTTATACATTACATTTTGTGCTCTTTTAGTCGCTGCTTGATTATCGCAATGTATACATATTGCGGGCATAGGCTTAGGCCATTCAGGAATATCCTCTAAGAAGTTCCGTAGCCATTCGGCTTCTTCTCCCATTTTATCCAAGGCTACAAACTCAGCTTCCATTGTGGAACGAGTTATAATTGTTTACCTTGAGGATTTCAATGAAACTGCTCTTCCTCCTAGAGTGAACACATATCCACTTGTACCTTTAGAATTCTTAATGTCAACTATCCAGCTGGCATCAGAATGTGCTTCAAGTACAGCAGGTTCTCTCGTATAGTGTAGTCCATAATTACGAGTATATCGTAAATACCTTAGTATTCTTTCGATAGCGTTCCAATGACATTTACTAGGATTACTCGTAAATCTGCTTAAACTGCTTACAGTATAAGCGATGTCAGGCCTTGTACAACTTGTAAGGTACATAAGACTACCTATAACCCTTTCATATTCCACTTGGTCATGCATTCACCTTTGTTCTTAGATAGATGTAGACTGATATCTTACGGTGTTTTGGCTATACCAAAATCACCTTTGTTAAACTTGTCTAGTATCTTATCCACATAGTGTGACTGCGTTAATATGAGACCGTAAGGTGAACGTTTAACTTGGATGCCTGAAATTACATCCGCTAGTCCCATATCTTTCATGTCAAATCTTGAATTTAACATATTTTTGGTTTTTACCATCTTCTCATTACTTCCAACAATGAGTATGTCATCAACATACAAACATATAATAACATATTCATCATTTGTATATTTGACATATATGCATTTATCACACTCATTTATGCGATAATCACTGGCTATCATGACATCATCAAATTTTTTATGCCATTGTTTTGGTGCTTGCTTTAAACCATATAAAGATTTCACCAACTTTCATACTTTCTTTTCTTGACCTGGAGCTACACAACCCTTAGGTTGTTCCATATAGATTTCTTCTTCAAGATCTCCATTAAGAAAAGCAGTTTTCACATCCATTTGTTGTACTTCAAGATTTTGCAAAGCAGCAATTGAAAGTATCATCCTAATAGAGGTTATTCTCGACACAGGAGAATAAGTGTCAAAGTAGTCAAGACCTTTGTTTTGTTTATAACCTTTTATGACTAAACGAGCCTTACACTTATCAATTTATCCATCAGCTTTTAGGTTACGTTTGAAAATCCATTTAGAACTTAGTGGCTTTATTCCTAGTGGAAGGTCCACTAATTCCCATGTATGATTTGCAATATGAAATCAATTTCACTCCTTATGGCTTCTTTCCATAAAGGACTTTCTATGGAGCTTATATCATCTTTGTATGTTTGAGGTTCCGCTTCAACCATATATGTTAAGAAGTCTAGACCATATGATTTTTCAATCCTTTTCCTTTTACTTCTTCTAGGTTCTACCTCATGATCAGTCTCATTCTCTTCTTGAGACTTTTGATCATCTTCTTCAACTACTGATGGGAGATTATTAGTGTTTTGTTGGTAAACTTGACCATCACTTTTAATAAATTCATGAGATCTTTTAAATCCCGAATTATCATTTATTTCCTTACATGGAAACTCATCTTCAAAAAATGAAGCATCCTTTGATTCTATCAAAGTGTTCTTGTGTATTTCAGGATTTTTAGATTTATACATAAGAAACCAATTTGCATTACTATTCTCGGCATATCCAATGAAACACAATCCACCATTTTTGGACCTATTCTCATTTGTTTAGGCAATGGAGTTATTACCCTTGCAAGACACCCCACACTTTCAAGTAATTATATGAAGGTTTTCTACCCTTCCATAATTCATAGGGAATTTTATCTTATTTCTTAGATGGTATCTTATTTAAAAGATAGTTTGCTGACAAAATAGCCTCACCCCATAAGTTTTGTGGTAAACCAGAACTGGTTAACATTGCATTCATCATCTCTTTAAGAGTACAATTTTTGCGTTCAGCTTCTCCATTTGATTGAGGAGAGTATGGTGGTGTTATTTCGTGAATAATTCCTTTTAGGGAGCAAAATTCGCCAAATGGTGTGACATATTCACCACCACGATCACTTCTAACCTTCTTAATTTTCTTATTAAGTTGGTTTTCTATTTCTTGCTTATAGAGTACAAATTTCTCTATAGCTTCATCTTTGCTTTTAAGCAAATATACATAACAATACTTTGTGCTATCATCAATAAATGTAATAAAATATTTATTTCCTCCCCTTGATTGAATAAAATTCAAGTCATAAATATCAGTATGTATTAAATCAAGTGATCCTGAATTTCTTTCAATCGAGTTAAATGAAGATCTTGTCAATTTTGTCTCAACACATATTTCACATTTATGTGTTTTATCAATATGAAATGTGGGTATATGATTTAAGTTAATTAAACGTCGTAACGTATCAAAATTAACATGTACAAGTCTACTATGCCACAAATTAGAAGACTCAACCATATAAGCAGAAATGTTATTCTTATTTATATTAATAGAACCATGCTTACAAGAGATACAATTGAATTTGAACATTCCATTACATTCATATCCCTTTCCCACATACATACCCCCTTTGGACCAAATGAATTTCTGAGATTCAATTACCATCTTGAATCCATGTGCGCTCAAGAGGCTCCTAGAAATAAGATTATTCCTGATGTTTGGAACATACAAGACATTTTGTAGTTTGACTTCTTTGCCGGAATTCATTTTCAGAATCACAGTTTCGTGTCCTTTCACCTTGGAAGTAGCAGAATTTTCCATGAAAAGTTTCTCCCCATTCTCTATAAGAATCAATCCAGCAAAAGACTCCTTGTTGCAACATATATGATGGGTAGCACCAGTATCAAGCCACCATTCTCTAGGGTTCGAGTCAATCATATTGACTTCAGAAATTACTGCACAGAGATCGATGTCAGATACTTCTTGTGTAATTCCATCCACAACATTCACTTCTTTCTTGTCTATCCTTTTCGAAAATGTACAGTCAAAAGATTTGTGTCCCGTCTTGTGACAATTGAAGCATTTTCCATTAAACTTTTGTTTCTTGTTAATACCTCCTTTTGGTCCCATTTTAGACTTGGGTTTACCAGGTTGCTTGCCTTTTCTAGAGTCCTTATGGACCTCCACCATGTTGGCCTTTGCCATAGCTTGATTAGTAGAAAATTTTCTTTTTGATCTTCTATTATCTTCCTCAATGCGTAGGCGAACAATGAGATCCTCAACCGAAATTTCCTTTCATTTATGTTTGAGATAAGCTTTGAAATCTTTCCAACTTTGTGGCAATTTTTCAATAATTGCAGCAACTTGAAATGGTTCACTTATCCTCATTTTCTCAGCCTCCATCGCATGGATCAAAAGTTGAAGTTCCTACACTTGACTTACAATAGATTTGGAATCATTCATTTTAAAATCTTGGAATTGACCAACTAAGTATTTCTTACCGCTAGCATCCTCAGTTCGATATTTTCTATTGAGGGATTCCCATAGTTCCATAGCAGTACACTTCACACGATATACTTCATATAGTTCAGGAATTAAACCATTAAGAATATGATTTCTGCAGAGGAAATCAGAATAATTCCAAACATCAATAACAGATTTAACAGAAGGATCAACAACTCCTTCAGGTACAACAGGAGGATCTTCCTTCACAAATCTATCATAATGTATGCTAGTCAAGTAGAAATACATTTTCTATTGCCAGACCTTAAAATTCACACCATTGAATTTTTCTGGTCTTTCTGGTACAGTAACAAGCCCAGAATTCGAAAGTCCATTTAGTCCATAACCATTAGGACCAAATTGTCCATTTTGGTTAGCTTGACTATAAAAGTTTCAAGTTTCATTTCCTCGAGGAGGACCGGAACTTGTAGACACAGTAGTTGGCCTAGAACTAACAAAGCCAAAAGTAGTTGGTCCACCAACAAGTACAAATGCAACCGGTGTTGTACTAATAGGCACTGAACTAATTGGACCATATTGTCCATTTTGGTTTTGCTCATTCTGATTTTGAGCAATTTCATCATTCTATGGAATCTGACCAGCCATGTGTGAGCGGGCGACATGGAGCGGTGGGCCGAGAGCTCCAGCAATGATAGACGCGTTCCACCGGGGTGTTTTGAAAAAGAAGAAAAGCACCAGGTCGGGGACCCGGGAAAAAGGCCAAAAGAGAAAAAAAGGCGAAAAACGTTTAAGATCTGTTCAAACCCGAATCCGCCATCTTTTAGTGTGGAGTCGCCACCTGGATTAGCTCTTTCTAGGAATTAGAGTTCTGTGAGGCTTAACGTCCAGGGGACGGCCCACCAAGACACAGAGATTCGGGTCCGGGATAAGTTGCTTATTTCTTAAGTGATCACAATATATTACATCTACAGAAAATCGTTTTCTTTTAATTGTGCATATTCGCACTTAGGTCATTTTTGGAGTTAAATGCATGGTTCACGTATTGCAAAATATAAACCATTCACAAAGCGGAAAAATAAATCATCCACAAAATCGTAAGTAAATGCGGAAAAATGAAAATTACAAGGCTTTAAAAATCGAGGGATGCAACCGCCCGCTACCCTATTAATTACATTTTCCGTAAAATATGTGCAATACCCGAAGGAAAAAATAAAAACCTAAACATACATCTAACCTGCATCTACAAAGGTTAGCACATGGGATATATCACGTATGCTCGATTTGATTTTAGCGAGGCCAGCGTGGCCTAATTAAAAACTTCGATGATTTTAAAGTTATTAATTTAAATAAAACCGTTCGTTTTATTGGCACATTGGTTGGTCAATTTTATTAGTGAAAATGACCGCATGGCAAATGGTGAGGTCTGTTATCCGGGAATATATTTTACTCCCTTCGTGGGGGTATTCTAATACAAAAATTAAAAAGAAATAAAAGAAGAAGGAGAATTACAACATTATTTACAATAAAAATAATTCCTAGGCCAAAGATAAAAACTAAAAAGAAAAGACGATGAACATGGAATTTGTAGCTCTAGGAACTCAGAGGCTTTACCCTTTTGGTGTGAATCCACTTCGGCGTGTCCGTTTGATACTCGGGAGCGTTCCTCATTCGTTTTTGTAGTTTAGGTGATTTAATGTGAAAAGGTTGATGTAAAAGTCCAAAAATCTTC
>CATIWQ010034919.1:0-11390 GCA_949673415.1 Euphorbia schlechtendalii
CTTCTGAAGAGAGAAAGGAATTGGTTGAGGAGCTGCAAATAACTTGGAATAAAACTCGTTAATGGGCCTTGAAATTTCCAAGTGACCAAACGAAAGCGAGCCATTAATCTCAAGGCACGTCAAGCGATTATTACGGAAGCGGGCTGAGGCAATTCTGTGGAAAAAACTTGTATTGTTATCACCAAGTAGCGACCAATTAACACGTGATTGTTGATGACGAATACTCTCCAAATCTCATCTAAGTTGCGCAAGGGCTGTTTTGCTCGCACACAGCTCACCCCGAACCGAATCGCATAGAGGCCAAACTGAGTGACTGTCCGTGAGCATAAGAATATGTTGTTCAAGGTTTGAAATTTTCTGCTGATAGTTCCCAAAATTGTTGACATGCCAGGGATGAATGGATTTACTCAAGAGAACTAAACAAAAATGCAAGTCACGACCATGGTGATTATTACAAATGGTGGTCCATTTTGATTGCAAAAACGGGAGAAAATCCCTATTATCCCACTAACAATTAAGAGATCTAAATGGCTTTTGGCCGTGCGCAAGGGGAGCTTGGCTGCGGAAAAGAATCGGAAAGTGGTTCGATAAGGTCGTATCTATAGTTCTGATTGCAAGTGATGGCCAATTATCCGAGATGCCCAAAGAAACCAAAACTCTATCGATTCGAGAGAACGATCTAGAGTTATGCCATGTGTAATCCCTTCCTTCCAAGGGAATATCTTGAAGCTCACAATCATTAATAAAATCGTGAAAGTGTGTTAGAGAAGAGGAGGTTGACCCACTCGACCTTTCGTTTGCATGAAGAATCTCATTGAAATCCCCACACATGATAACATTATTGAGATTCAAAATTAGAGTTTTCAATTCCGCCCACATCGAGCATCAATCATTCCAATCCGTCGAACCATAAGTCGCTATCATATGAAAATCAAAACCGTTTGATGCCTAAAGGAAATGAGTAATAATCCATCTCGATGAAGACGCAACAATAGAACCATGCAAAAGGGAAGAATTCCACCATATAGCCAAACCACCCGATAAACCATTTGAGCTAACGCAAAAAGAATCGAAGTCATTATGTCCCCAAATCTTACGAAAAGAATAGTCAGTAACTGAAGCTACCTTCGTATCAATGAGCACCAAAAAATCCAAATTATACTTCCTTGAAAGTGAGTTGACAAAGCGTTGTTTCAAGGTATTAGAGGTACCCCCACGACAGTTCCAACAAAAAAATGTTAAAGACATAATCAACAATTAATAAAACCTTGACAAAAGAAAATACCACTACTAGTCCTCCTGATCCTCCATCCGAGTTTCAATTGCTTTAACTACGAAAGACTTAGAGCTTTCTTTAAAAAGGCCAAGCTGAAATCCATCCTTCCAAGTCAATATAGCTTTGCTGGGTCTTTGCATTACTAAACGATTCATGTTCCTTATGTCAAGCCCCGACGTGGAGGACGATGAAAGATGTGGGTCCTGGTGAGAAATATACGAGGCTGAATCCACCACATGAGTGTGAGTGCTTGAGGGAGGGGAAACCCGTGACTTATCAGCCATGACTGCAGATTTATCTGCAACAGTAGCTGCTGAATCCCTTCATAGAAGCTTAGCAGGAAAAACACCCTCCTCAACATTAACTCGATTAGGAGAATTACCAACATTGACCACTATATTTGTGTCTTCTACTTCTGTTGAAACAATCCCGTTCAGAGCTGACATTGAGTGATCTAACCAACTATCAATCAAAGGACCAGAATTTGAGCGAGACGAGAGTGATCTACTGACATCACAGTTCTTACAGGCCGTGAGCTGCCTAACACTTACAGATACATAAATAGATAATCCACCAACGAAGAGATTGATTGTAGAATATCCGGAATTACACGGAACACTCAACAAGCAAGAAACCATGTCAAGCCGATCCGGTCTAGTGAAATTAAAATCAATGGATAATAAACAGCCAACCATATTAGCTAACTCCGTGACTAGCCCCTTGGTGATAATTGCCGGTGGGATACCATGGAAATCCACCAAACATAATTACTCCGTTGGTATTAAATCGATCGGATAGGGATGAACCTCGCAGAATAGGTCATAAAGGGGCAGCCAATCACCTTCCAAGAAACCGTTTAGAGCATCTACTAAGAAGAAGGAAACCACTACAAACTCGCCATTCACCGGTACAACAAAATTAACAGCGAACTTCCGATCACAGATCCTGGAGTATAGGTTAGGAATGATACTAACATTTCTTACTTTGGCCAAACAAGACAAGGAAGTCCATTCCGCCTTCAAAACATCGGAAGAGACTTTAAGGTCAATCGATTTCGTTGCGGGTGCAACAATCTCGGCATAGGAACGTAAGTCTCTCGGTGATGCGGCAAAGTAGACCTAGGTATTTTACTGACTAAACGTACATTCAACGTTGGGGACAGTGGTCGATGGTTTTCATACTTAGCAATGAACGCTCTGAACCTAAAACTGCTAATAGAGATTGCATTCAGATGGAATAAAGCTTCATGAACTGGAATTGATCCACCTAGTGTTAGAAACCCAAAGAATCGATTCCTTGCGTTCCGTTTCTTTGCCACATAAATGCTTCCAATAACACCATATTTCAAGAAGACAATCTTCAAAGCAGAATTGTCGTGTGAGGAGGGAAAATTACAAAAGTATATCTTGGGCTGAGCAGAGGTAGTTTGCAGTCTCGAAGAGGATGGGGGTTGTCTATCAGGTCAGGTAATGTGGTTGGATGAAGAGTCATTGGGCTGAGATGCATTTTCGGCGAGGTGATCCAGTGGTCGGGGGATGTGGGGGCTGGCTGAGGATGATGGCGCCATTTAGGGTTTTTTTCTCTCCACCTACTTAAAGTCTCCTAGACTATTTATAAGTTTTTACTATATTTTCTTTAGCTTTTTAACATATTTACAACTTTTGACTTATTTGTTTTATTTTTAAAATTTATTTTATACATTACTATAAAATTAAAATCCTAAATAAATTTATTTGGCGAACTAATTTATAAAGTCCAATTAATTTTAAAAAGTTATAAAATTATTTGATCTTTCGTATTTTCCTCTTAAATATTTCATTCTTGTGTATATTTTTTGCAACCAATCCAAAGAATCTTATATCATCTAATTTGTGTTCATCAACCAGAAAAGTAATTCCTACAATTCTCGATGTATCATAAATGCTTGCGTTTTCAAAAATCCGTTATAGAGCTAGTGATCCGTTCACGCCGGGTGGGAAAACCAACTTAACTCGCTTACCTTACACGCCAAGGTTACCACCTCATCTTTCCTATTAATCCAAATAGGAAAGGTTTCCCTTATGGCGAAAGATATATTCTAAGTAGGAATATTCCACCACGGTAGATATTAGCTCCATCACTAATTTGGCATATATCTACCTCCTATATAAAAGGATCCTTACCACACATGAAAGGTACACGATTCAGTCTGGATGGTGAGGATGTAATTGATTGTGAACCAGTATTAGATTATTTACACGTCTGTATTCAGCTACGACTCCTCTTTCAATTCCGTCACTGACTTAAGCATCGGAGAGGGTACGCCAGTCACACGGCTGGCTCCCCTTAATAATTCCTTGTATTGCAGGTTCCGATCACTAGCAAGGAGGAGGTCACAAGAACAATATTTCGTGAAGATTTTTGCATGAAGACACTTTCTCATCCCAATCTTTCAGTGGTGCGGTGAGCGTGGATGAAAGGATTTTTTGTTCAAAGTATATAAACTTTTGTTCTAGTGAATGACCATGGCCAACCATAAAGATGAAAAGCGAAACTCACAACAACAGAGGTAGAGAAATGCAACCATCAACTGTTTCGATAACCAAGTCATCTACAACTTCCACCATGTAATCCAGTACCATCTCGCATTCCAACATCAACACCCCGCCAATGGCCATGAATAGTGTGACTTTCTTTGAAAGCATGGCACAAAAGTACTGATGACGCTGGAAGATTAAGGACAAATCCTACGTAACTTATTTAGATTACTTAATGGTCCAGACAACACCATGATGGTTAGTCACACGGTTAGTGGAATATATTGCAATAGTATAGGCAGCCACCACATGCCCAGATATCCACCCATAAGGCTGCTATGAGCACGAGATTTTTTACCAGCTCGCCCGTTCAATGATGATGGCTTTTCGGGATATTTATCCTCGAATCATACGATTTTCAACCGTTCGACGATCTTCAAATGTGAGTCTTCTTTGTCGCTGAATTTAAAAGGACTTTAATTCAGAAATTAATTAAACAATATAAAAATACACAAAAATTCCAAAAATGCCGCTGAAAATCGGATCCGGAGCCTGCCTCACCAATATTTGGCGAAGCACGGCTCGCTAGAAGGCCTAGTGAGCCTCGCCAGGAACCTGGTGAACCTTGCCAGACTCTGGCGAGGCTCTCCAGAGAACTGGCGTACCTCACCAGGTCCTTGGCGAGGCTCGCCAGAGACCTGGCGTACCTCGCTTTCCTGGCGAGGCTCGCCAAATCTTGGCGAGCTCGCCAGCCTCTTTGGCGAGCTGCCAGCAAGTTTTGGATTTTTCAAGTTTTTTTTTCTATAAATTCGGGACATTTTTGGATTGAAGGGGGCTTGAAAATTCAGAGAAAAATCCTCTCTTTCAGATAAAAAAGAATACAAACAATAATTTCTTCTTTTCTTCTAATTTTTTTGGTATCCAAAACACATTTGGATCCCAAATTTCTTCATCTTAAAAATCAAACTTCTTCATCTTTTTTTCTTCAAATATCCTCATATATTCTCGTGTCTAAAACAAATTTAGAACCCGAGTTTGATTATCTTTTTGTATAAATAAACAGTTATTTTTCCACATTAAACTATAATTAAATCAAAACGAACGATGAACACTCTCGGGGATCGAACGGATTCGCCAAAGTGGATTCATACCGCAAGGGTAAGCCTCTGAGTTCCTAGAACTGCGGATTCCGTGCTTTCGTCTGCTTCATCTCTTTCTAATTTTTATTTTTGGCCTAGGAATTATTTTTATTCCTTATCATTATAAATGTTGTAATTCTCTTCATCTCAATTTTCTATTTTATTTATTTAGTAAAGATACGTATTAGAATACTCCCACAAAGGGAATAAAAAGTATTCCCGGATAACAGGCCTCACAGGGCTCGCTAAAATCAAATCGAACATATGTGTTATATTTCATGCTAACCTTTTGGGATGCAGGTTAGATGTATGCCTAGGATTTACTTTCCTTCGAGTATTGCATATTTTTACGGGAAATGTAATTAATAGGGTAGCGGGCAATTGCATCCCCTGATTTTTTGAAAGCCTTGTAATTTTTATTTTCAGCATTTGCTTTTTGCATTTACTTACTACTTAGTGGATGATTTATTATTTCGCAATAGGTGAATCATGCATATAAACTCGAAAAACAACCTAAGCGCAAATATGCGTAACTAAGAAAATACGGTTTTCTGTAGATGTAATATAATGTGATCACTTAAGAAATAAGCAAATTATCCCAGACCCGAATCTCTGTGTCTTGGTGGGCCAGCCCCTGGACGTTAAGCCTCACAAGACTCTAATTCCTAGAAAGAGCTAATCCAGGTGGCGACTCCACACTAAGAGATGGCGGATTCGGGTTCAAATCGATCTAAAATGTTTTCGCCCTCTCTTTTCAACCTTTTTACCGGGTCCCCGACCCGATACTTCTTTTTCAAACAACTCAGTGGACCATGCCTATGAAATCGGGCGCTCTCGGTCCACCGCTCCGTGTCGCCCGCTCACAGTGGCGACTCCGCTGGGGATTTTTTCTAAATGCTTGTTTTTCAAAGGTTTTATATTTTGGATAAGTGTCAAAAATTATTAATCACATTATTCTATTTTCTCTTAATTATGACATATTCATAATAATGCATTGCAGTAGAAGGGATTAGCCCATAAGTCTAAGATACCCTTATAACCGCGAAGCTCTCTCTTGTACTAATATGCCTCCTTGAGAAAAGATAGTACTCGAGCAGTGGAGCACTTGTTGCCATATCGCATGTAGCTCCCTCAACCCATTCGAGGAAAGGCTTGGAGTGTATTTTAGTACAACAAGAACCTTCTACATTAGCAACCCATTTGTAGCATTCATGTAAATAAATCGTAGGCATTTTCCCTAGGGTGTTACCCAAACATGCGATCATGCATTATATTTTCTTGCAGGTGCACTCCTTAATACCGTCAAGGTACTAAGATGAATCAAACTTAGGATAGAGACTAGCCAAAAACCCTACACGCGGGAGTTTATGGTTGGAAGTTTGGACGTTGCATGCTATGTGCTCTGTGTATACTACTTTCAATTTGTCATTGTACAAATGTCATACTAACCACGAATTTTTGTGCAGACACTTGAACGCACACACTCATGATATTAAATGTACATGCCAAACCAATATCACATACACTTAGGCACAGTTGACACTATAGATTGTGTCACCCTAGAACAACATAAAACCACTTAGGAACATCACTTACCCCTTTTCAGCCAGATGTCCACTTGACATCCCGCTATTAGCCTGCACATGGCAAATATACCTTCCTTTTACTATGTGATGTCCACTTGACATCCGACACTTAGCCCACAAGGGGAAATAATATATCCTACACATCACCTTTGAGATGTCCACTCAACATCCAACTTACAGCCCTTTCGGGGCAATTATACACACCAAAAGCCCAAACGGGGCAAATACCTACCCAAAACCATTTTTCCCACATTAAAGGATATCCTAGTTGATGTCCTAGCCTAAGCCCACTCGAGGTAAACTTACTTCGAAAGTCTTACCTTACAAAATCTTCAAGGTTATATGCCTCATACCCGAATCATTCGCCCACATGAGGCAATAATTCATGTATCACCACATACCCTCAAATAGTGATGACCACATAGGTATCCAAAAACTTTTCCCTAATTGGGTGAAATAACCAAATCATTCATTAAGTAGCTACATACGGTAGTTATTTTCATTTTATTAGGGTATGTCACACCGCTTACCCAAAACAATTTTGACCTCCTCATAGTACAAAATCTCAAACCATTGACGTATTACCACACAGGTAACTTAGTCACCTCACTTACATCACTCATTGTACAAATCCAACCCCCGTTGTTGGATTTTTATTTCCACGGGTTTTCATTTTTACCTAACGACTAACTTGTATGTTTCAAATGGATTTACATACATATTATTTCACATCATGGCATGCTAACCCCTTGTAAATGCAGCCATAACATTAAAAATCTCATGCATTACCCGCATCATGAGTCATATCATGAATCTTACATGCACGGTCTAATATTCTGCTTGTGTATCAAAAGGGCTTGGACGAGGCCTGCTCGCCGCCTGGTCTGCGTTTCCCTGATTGTGGCCAATCTAGAGGGGGTTCCGTACACTAACTCAAGTGAGGACTCGGGTTCAGACTTGGATTCAGTTCAATGCACGTCGATCATGACCAATCCACAAGAAGAAGGTGCGAGGGAAGATCACCCTGTCCTAACGGGACAAAATTCTCAGCAATCATCGGTAAGCGCAGAGATTACAGCTACCTTGAATGCCTTTACCAACAGTGAACAGCTAGCATCACTCATTCACCAACATGTTGGGAGGACCGAGAATGCAGTGTTTGGCTCAAAGGTCACCCTTAACAATGTCAATCCGACAAGGGGACCTCCTACTTCACTTTTGATGCCTCTACCTCCTATTGCCTATTACCAGTTCGGGGCAGGACAAAGTCATCCTATCCAGCCAGCATTCGCACCAGGGCCTTTCTACCAAGGAATGACCCAACACCCTATTCCTAACTTGAGTACGTCGATCGCCTCACAGTTTCAGGCACCTCAACTACCCCATTTCGTGGCATATCCCCAGGGGAAATATGGCTCTTATCCAAGCCCAGGGAACGCCATCCTCCAACAACCTAGAATGGCGGAACTATGGCAACAGTTCTTGGCCACTCACTTTGGCCACCTAAGGAACATGTACCCTGTACAATTGACAATCGGGGATGAAGATAGCTTGCCCCCAAACTTTGCAATGTCGTAGTTTGAGAAGTACATAGGATCGGGCGACCCGTGTGCTCACTTGAAGCATTATTAAATGGTGATGAGAGCATTGAGGGTCAGCAACCGAATGATGGCTAAGCTCTTCGTCGTCACCTTAGGCCACCTGGTCAACGAATGGTATAGCCACCTTCCATTGGACATAGCCACTGATTGGAATAACATCACTCAAGCTATGCCGGGGCATTATGGTTTCAACTCTCAAATGGAAACCACAAAAGCAACATCTGGAGGCCATAAGGCAAAGGCAGGGTGAGAACTTCAAATCTTACTATACACGTTGGATGGCTACACAAGTTAGGTTGCAGACTCATTTGACCCTACAGAAGATGATAACAAAGCTGCTGGACAGCGCACTACCACCGTGCAGGAATAAATTCAGATCTGATAGCTTCTCTAGCTATCAAGAAGTGTTTGAGAAGCTAGAGAGGATGAAGCACTTCGAATCCATAGACACCTATGAGGGGCACTAACCCATGATGAATGATTATATAATAAATTAGCATTTAGCTACTTAGCCTACGAGGCTTCTTTTGAATTATTTTTTGAATAACTTGAACATTGTTTATTTGCTTGATATTTTATCAATGACATCACGCATTCTCATAAACATAGACATAATGTTTTTAGCACATGTGACACATCATTTTATGAAATTAATTTGGGTATAAATGGATTCCCCATAATAAATTCAAATGATTTGACTCTTGAGAGAAAGTGAGAGACAAATACATGTACTTAGACAACGTGTGATAGCAATTGCCTCATCATATAAGGATGAAAGGTCACTGGAAAGATCTCCAAGCACGAAACATCCATCGACTCAACCAAGAGAACGAAACACACAAAGATCAAAAGGATCGGAGCTAGAATAAAGCTAAAATGTTGACCAAGTAAGTTGGGATCAAACAACCGATGCAATATCACAAAGAAGGAGACAAATCATTGAAAACGTCAACAACTCCATCACAGCCATTCACAAGACCAAACAACTGGCACAACATCACAAAGAAGGAGTCAAATCGTTGAACACGTCAACAACTCCATCACCACCATTCATGAGATCGAACAACCAACACAATGTCATAAAGAAGGAGTCGGATCATTGAACACGTCAACAACTCCATCACATGGCTCACCACCATTTATGGGGAAATCAAGCAATGATCGAAGCCCTAGAAAGGTCAAAATAAATGGCACAACAATAAAGATAGAAAGGAGTCAGATTGTTGAACACGTCAATAACTCCTTCACACGACTCGCTACTATATGTGGGGCAATCATCGCACCATCAAAGGAAACGCCGATGATCAAGACTTATCATCAAATACAAGCCAATAAAGAGACGCGAGCACCAACCAATCGATCAAAAATGCTAAACAAAATAACAAATGAAGTCGTGGACATGGACGGTGACTGATCTACCAAATCAAGCAAGTCTTACACAATTGCTATCATGCATAGGTGAAAGAAATAAATCTCAAAAAAGTAGTACAGATAAAAAAAATTTGTATTTAGCCTATCAATTAACACTCGGTTAGTTGAGCAAAAATTAGGGCTTCTTTTCAAACTAAAAAAGAATAGTCTGCTAAGTTGAAAACCCGCAAGGGTGATCTATGCAACACTTAGGACCATAGTAGTATCAAATTCACCATCTCCTCCTCAGAATGGTACGAGACATCACATACCTCCAACACTTAAGGTAAACAGCTTCGAAGCGATCATCACCGATACAATGCGGGATAACAACTAATCCAGAATTTCCTCAAACCGGATCTAAGCTTTGAACTCGAATCTGATTCAATGAATCCATGGTCATCACTTTGAGGAAGTCATCAATGGAATCTCCAAAAAGATAAACCCTAGGGGTAACCATGCACCAGCACAAGAGAAGGCTCCTCAATGGATGAAACGAACAACAAACATACATCATATGATAAATATTGTTCATGCATAAATCATGCATACATCACAAAAGCATTATATCATTTACAGGTAAAGAAGATGCTGAATTGAGGCAACATTATCCTAATAAACAAGAATCTCTACCTCCACATGAGGAACCCACAAACAAGAAGACAGCCCACTCAAGCCTAGAGTCAACATTGTAACAAAAGCCTCCTACAACAGAGCGATTCTCTGCCATTTGAATTGATGTGTGATGCTAATGATGTAGCTGTGGGTTGTGTACTAGGTCAGAGGTACGAAAAGAGTTTTCATGCAATTTACTATGCAAGTCATACTTTATCTTTTGCACAATGCAATTACTCAACCACTGAAAAAGAGATGTTAGTAGTCGTATATGCTTGTGACAAGTTTAGATCATATTTGATAGGATCTAAGGTAATAGTTTACACTGATCATGCTGCTTTAAGATATTTATTTGCTAAGAAAGATGCCAAACCTAAATTAATTAGGTGGATCATTCTTCTACAAGAATTTGACTTAGAAATTATGGATAAGAAAGGAAGATATAATATTGTAGCTGATCACTTACCTCATCTAGAAAATGATAAGGGACCTATAGGTGAAACTGATGATATTAATGAATTCTTCCTAGATGAAAATCTAATGTTTATTAAACATATTGGTAGTCCATGGTATGCTTATTATGCAAACTATTTGGTTACACATACTCTACCCCCTAAATTAGATTCTAATGGTAAGAAGAAATTTCTTAAAGATATTATATCATTTTTGTGGATGACCCTTATTTGTTTAAAATATGTGCTGACAGTATTATTCGCAGATGTATAGATGATAATAACACTTTTACTCAGTATTAAGCCATTGCCATGATAGCATTTATGGAGGACATTTAGGACCAGCAAAAACCGCAACTAAAGTTTTAAAAAGTGGATTTTATTGGCCAACATTGTTCAAGGATGCTAAAGATTTTGTTCAGAATTGTGATAACTGTCAGAGAGTAGGAAATATAAGTCGAAGAGATGAGATGCCATTGAAAAACATCCTTGAAGTAGAGCTTTTCGATGTTTGGGGTATAGATTTCATGGGACCATTTCCAACATCTAACAGTAATAATTATATTCTAGTTGCAGTTGATTATGTTTCAAAATGGGTTGAGGCTAACACATATGGTAAGAATGATGCTAGAGTAATTTCTAAGTTTCTTAAGAAATTATTTAGTAGATTTGGAGTACCTAGGACCATTATTAGTGATGGAGGTTCACATTTCATCAATAAGACTTTTGAAAGCTTGATGCAAAAATATGGAGTAAATCATAGGATTGCTACCCCATATCACCCTCAAACTAGTG
>CATIWQ010034926.1:0-16368 GCA_949673415.1 Euphorbia schlechtendalii
TTAACCCCGAAACTACTCTTAAAGTTAACTCAAAAGCATATAACTTGATTAATATAAAAGACTCAACATGAAATACACATTATGACACATAGACATATCATAAACTTCAAAATAGAAAGTATAAGTAGAAAGCAAAGCAAAATTGTAAGGTATGCAAGTGAAAGCTAAAGTTGATCAAACCGTATCCAGTCTTTAATGAGAGTCATCAATTCCTGCAATTCTTGCGTCTGCTTTGAATTCGGTCTCGGCCTGTACAGAACCTCCGCTAGGATGCTATTCTTTGTGAATGTCGAATAAATGAATGTTGAAGAACGAAAACTTTTATTGATAAGTGATTTGCAATTACACTTATACAACAATCGCTTGAATATATAGAGAAATCTAGTGATCGAAATAAGGATTCGAATCACTTATACATTTTCTCGCTAACACTTATGAACGTAGCGAAAACTAAATAATTTTTCTCTCTATCTACGCACACACTATTACTTTTCCACCACTTGTGCCACCCCACACTTGCACGAAATTTGTAAGTTTTGGAGCCCTATATATAGAGTTCGAAGGGTTGCGTCTGTCCATACAAAGAGTTGTGTCCATTGGCGAAAGATTGCATCACTTCATTGTGATTGGTTGAGTTGATTTGATCTTATACACAATGGATAGGCACCTTTTCATGATTGGTTGACTTCCAAAAGGTATCTTTTCATTAGGCGGTTGATGGCGGTTGATGGTTCTTATCTGGTGGTTGGTAGTTAAGAAGATTTGACCAGAAAACCGTCCAAGTCGCGATCGTGAACTTTTGGTTGGCAACTTTCTGTTCTGAAGAATCCTAAGTCGTGACCACGAATGGTTGTCACGATCGTGAATTGTGTTTTTCTTCAGAATCCTTTTTGTAACTTCACCGATCTTCGACAGCTTCGATCCTAAGCCAAATCTTTAAGTTCTACGCATCTTTTTTCACTTTTTTCACTCTTTTTTCATAGATTTCCACTTTAGATCATTTTACTCCCAAGATTTACCTAGTATTTGTATTTGCACAAAAAACAACTACATACCACGTGAATTCTTTTATATAAAGTATAAAAATAATTTAAACTATAGTGTTTAGTGTATAAAATTAATATGATAATGAGTGTAATTATACACTTATCAGAAGATATCCAAGAACTCAACTTTCATAATCAGTTCAATTCATAAATTTTGCTTTGCTCGAGTATTTCTCACACCATGTGAGACTTTTGCTCTGGATCTTTTTTCATATATCAAACACTGTTTAAGTATATAAACAAAACTGTTCATGTATATAAATAAATTTTAAGTGCCCAAAAAGATCACATTTTTTTGATTTTGCAAATTTAGCTTAATGGCCAGGTCCTCGCCATTTATAGAACTTCTAAATAGGTTCTAGCATTTTTAAGGACTCATTGAACTTAAAGTCTTAGTCATGTCTCAGACTCTTCGAAGACTAAGTGTTCACCATGTCCAAGACCCATTAAGGCTGAAGTTTTAGTCATGTCTAACTCACCAAGAGTTCTCTCAAGTTGTTAAGTCTTGTACTCGAGATTTTCAAGACTTTCACAACTGCCAAGTCTCAGCCTCGTAATTTCCAGCACCCACTGCCAAGTCTTATCCTCGTGACTGTACTACCTAGCATGACTTCATCTATTTTTTTATCATCATTAACTGATAGTAGATGGATAATTATTGCCCACACTTATGCATATAACTTCTTATTAGAAGATCCATGTCCACGAGATGGCACAATACCCATATCTATACATCCTCAACTACACTCAAGGGTCTATACAACATCGATCATATCAAGGGCTTAGCGTAGCCTCGACGACATCTATAACTTCACACTATGTAACGTGGCTCCAGACAACCCTAACTACATCTATAACTTGACGGAGACTTTTTATTTGAATGAGCTATATTCAAGTCTCATTTATTATATTTTGATGAATATGGTTGAATATTTGGTCCACGATTAATATCTTAATTTAGGAAAATGCCTCAGCGATGTAAGAAAATGATTTGTGTGGTACATTGTCTTTGTAAGATTTTGTAATATTTGCACCATGCAAAGCATAATTAGGATACAAAACGCTTTGCGTTGTAGTGAAGTCGTAGATGGGGTTAAGGCTGTAGAGTTACTTTACGTGATATAGAGTCTTAAAAATAACAAAAGCATATATGATTGCTTATAATTTTGCACCTCGCAAAACAAAGCTATAAAACAAAGTTATGTATTTTGCACCTCGCAAAACAAAGTTATGTTTAACGGAAGCAAGATTAACTAATAAAGATACGATCACTTATATTTTTTTCACCTTATAAAAATAAACTTAAATGGTTGCATCATTCAGCAACTATCTATTACACCGACAGAAAGGTTAATGAACAAACCTACAGTTTATACATTACTTATTTAGATACAAGGGTCTTAAGAAAGCCAAAAGGTAAATAAGAATGAGTAACATCAACTTCCCAAAGGAACTCATTCATTCAAATAAAGACCAGTTTCTCCCATCGCACAATTATATCTACAAGAAACATTTTAAACAAATCCCTAAAACAGACACATTCTTAACCATATCCTGATACCTCTGATTCCAGTTTAGACATTCATCAATGGTGTGACCTTATCGTTCATGATACAAACATGCAGAACACGATAAATAGGTGGGGTGATCCCAATCGGGTGCCACTGATTCCACATAAACCAAGCCACTTAACCTGCGAAATTTCACACTAAGAGGTCGATGAGCATTTTTATCTTCCATGGATATAATTCATAGAATACCCCACATTTCTTCCAGTTACAGAAGAATATGGGTAACTAACTGCAAGGTTCACCACACAAGCATACTCAACATTGAGACAACACTTAGATCAATGAATGGTTTCAATAAATTGAAGGCTTTGAAGATACCCTTCACCTCTAGAAGACACCTTTGGGTAATGACAAGTGTCATAAACCTACAATTAGATGAAGACAAGTGGAAATTTTTTTGATAAAGAAGACATAAAATCTTTGTTATAAGAGTATTAACACTTATATTTTTCCAGATGACGAAGACTCAAAAGCTTAAGACACTAGTCTGCGACATTGTTAAGACACAAGTCTTCGACGCTTCTTAGACATCTAAATCACATAATCTGCCAAGACATTACAATTTGGCCTTGAAACCCTGCTACATAATTTCAGCAGTTCAAATATTAACAAATCAATAAAGTAAAAAAAAGAAACTTTACATTAATAATGGAACGCATTAAACACATTATAAGTCGTCATCAAGGTCTCTAAGATCAAATCTTTTCTTTGAAACCATTAAAACCTTACATTAATGGGAAATGCAACTCCAAATTATATTTCCAAACTAATTTTAAGCATGAAGAACCTCTATCTTCAAGACAGCCCTTAGTCACATACAAAAATTTGAGTCTCTTAGACTAAAGTTTTGTTATTTAAGAGTTTCCAAGACACAAAAAAGTAAGCTTTCCAATCATCTAAAGCTCCAAAGGTACAAGTTCTCATTCATGGACAATGAAAAGTCAATATTTTCATTTTCTTCCTTTGATTGAAAAACTTTTAACATTAACATAAATATAATACAAGACTAACAAAACTCTATTTGATATAAGGATGTACAGTGGTTCAAGTTGACAAAAAATAAAAAGTCAGTTTGCTTTAAATCCTTATAAACATTCAAATAATTAAAAATAGAGACCAACTTTAGAGAGTTACTGCTACAGACTTGAAGCTCCTGCTGGCAGTTCTGTCTTTAGATCTGTTGACAGTTCTGTCTCTAGAGGATCTCTTTCTTTTCTTTTCGAAATTCTTGGTATGAATTGATAGATACAATTCCCTTGCAACTTGTATTTGGCCGTACTTCAAAGCTACTTTTGAAGCATTTTCTAGAGTTTTGGATAGCATCATTGATTCATGCCTTAATAACAGATCTTGTAAATTTTTAAGAGCATATTTCTTCTCTTCGCAAATCAACACAACATTTTGGACTTTTTCAACATTTTCCATATTTCTTCTGTAACCTATTTAGAGACAACTCAGAACTAGTCTTCGTCACCTCTAGGGAGCATTAAAAATCTTTTTCTCATTTTCAGCTTGGGTCTTAACAGTATTTAATTCTATTTCCAACTCAACCTTCATCTCAAGGACTCTCCTTTATGTCTTCGATGTATCTCTTGCTCTACAATCTCCCAGTTGAGATAGTTGATGGTTCCTACAAAACAAAGGTTTTGCTAAGTGGGACTAGCTGTGTAACGAAACAATTCGGATCACACTCTATGCACTAAGCTTCGTTGTATCTCTTGCTCTACAATCTCCTCGTTGAGATGGTTGATGGTTCTTACAAAATAAAGGTTTGTTATCAACCTGCAAGACAGAAAAGGGTTAAGATTAATAATCATCAATAAATCCTCTAATATCTAAGTCGACAAAAGTTTTGAGACTTAAAGTAGTAAATGTAAGAGTATAACTTCATATACTCCTTGTTGGCTTTCCGTGGATTTCCGGGATAATTTGAAGTCGTAATATACTTTCAGATTGAAATTTATTTGATCGTTTTACCAAACTTTCAATTAGATAAAATCAGAAATAGTCAAGAACAAGAATTTAAATTGCTGTGAAAAAGAACCGAGTTTTTTTGTATGTCTGCCAATTTCGTTTTTGGTTAAATAAATAACCAAATGTCAACAGACATATGGTTTCGGGTAGCAGTCATGTCTAAATGACATGTTTTTTCGGGTAGCTGCCCCTCGACCCCGCCAGGGGTTGCCACTCCTTGAACCCCCCACCTGAGGGCGCTACCCTCGGACCCCTCAAATCGTAATCGTACCCGAATAAGTGTGCACTCCACACTCTCTCGACTTGTTCGATGAGACGTCATGATCGCATTGATCAAACTAGTTGATATAATTACACTAAAATGCTAACACTCCTTCACCTCTTAACGTGATAGTTGAGGGCTTATATATGGATGCATGTCCTAATTGGAGTATAATTCCTATCTGATAATGAAGAAGGATTTTGATGAGGCAATCCTTTCTTAATTCATAAGTTTTGCCTAAGTAAGATTTTTTTCAGAATGAAAGGATAATATCATAATTTGAATAAGAAACTTAATTTTGATGAGATTTTGCACAGCACACGGTCCTTGCTATATCGATCGTGTGTGGGGGAGCTAGCTTGCCGAGGCCTATAACGAGGTCTCATTAGTTGGGTTTAATTCAAAGCTTGAGATCTGTGAGATGTTTATGAGTGTGTAGCACATGACATCCATTCATGACGAGTTTTTATGGTCGTGACAAATTTGTTGTAGTCGTGACTTGTCTATTATGGTTCTCTAGGGTTGTGTGTCGTGGTCATATCTCTTCATCACAATAACATCTGCATGTATTAATTATATATCATTTAATTACATCTTTCAAATTAAAGTTTTTTTTGAAACCTTTGGATGAATAATGTGTCCCTCCATTGGAAAATGTTTAAGGGGAGTGAAAATTTCAAGACGAACGTCCCAACTTGGATGATGCGTTCGCTTACCTACAAAACACCCACCCCTCAATTCATTTTATAAATAATAAGCGTTCTTCAAAGAAGAACAAACAGTTATGTACAATCTAGCAAAAGGTTTGGATGAATGAGAAAATCACTCATGCCAAACTGTAGAGCACGCCTATTATAAGAAAAAAAAAACTGACAATGATAATAACTCGCTAAAAGAATGTCTTCATCCCATGTTGGTAGTCAAAAATCACTTTTTCCTTCTCTTCCATATATTCCATGCAATAAAGAACCACAATGAAATGGCGAAATCCCAGCTTGGACCCGAGCGGAAAAGAGATCACCAAAATTCTAGAAAGCTACAACCCAAACCCGGAATGGTTACCACTACGCCAAACAATCGGAAGAGGTCGCACCATATAAGATGAGCTAGCCTTCGAACAATAAAACAAAGTGTGCTCCATGGATTCAATACCATCGCAAAAAAGGCAACTCACGTTATCAATGCAGCCTCTACAGTAAAGCCTTCGAAGGTAATCTTCCATGGAAAACGAGCCACCCAAAGAACTTAACCTTTGGCACTAGACAAGACTTCTATATGATGTTAAAGTTCAAACCCGAATTACGTGGAATCGAACTATAAAATAGAGGACAGAAGCTTCCCGCCGAGAACGTACGAGAATCACCATCATTCCACAAGATCCTGTCGACAGCCACATGGACAATTAAATCCATCGAAGTCCATCCTCCCTCTTCACTTGCACCACTTATAAAAATATGTGGATTAGATACGCAACCCAATCTCTAAGTTGTATGCACCTTTCATGACTAGATGACCTTAGATTACGTCTCCAAAATGGTCTCAAGAAAGGGGCAGAACTGAAAATTATACTGCAACCCTCTACCACGCTGCATTCCTTTCGATTGCACAACAAGAAAAGGTCCGTAAAAATCACAGCAAGAGGTACGTCCGAGGTCCAATTATCATGCCAAAAAGAACATCCCATCCCATTTCCCACCGACATTCTAACATTAGACTTGAACACACTCCAAAAATCGACATTAGACACACAACATGAAATAATTCCTTTCCAAACATGAAATAGGCCTCTCATTTCGATGCACTCCAAAACTGCCCAAGAAGAGAAATTATACATCCTTACACAGATATTGTACCACAAAGTCTTCTTTTCCTCGAAACAAAACTTCCACACCCACTTAATTAAGAGACTACAATTAACAACCTTAAAGTCCCTAATGTAAAGACCCCCTGCACTCTTGGTAGCGAAATCGTATCCCAACAAATTACTAATACCCCTTACCTTAGCATCCACTTTCAAAAGAAAGTTCCTCATAAGTTGGACCAACTAAACATTAACCGAAGCAGGAAGCTTGTAGAGCGAGAGTAAGCATATGGGAAGTGAAGTAAGCACCGAATTAATTAAAACAACTCTTCTGCTATAAGGCAAGCATTTACCTTTCAACCTTTGAAGTCTATTATGGGACTTCACAATAAGCGGATACCAACATGATAATGGAATACTCTTGAAACTCAAAGGAGCACCTAGGTAAACAATCTGAAATTTCTCCACCTTGCAGCCAAGTTAATCGACACATGAAATCACACAAGATTCTACCATTTTAACCCCCATTATAGAACTTTTATGAAAATTAATGCTCAACCCGACATGAATTCAAAGCATCGTAAAATTCTACAATCAACATTAAGGATTCGTTTGCCGGAATGAAACTGAATTAAAGAGATATCATTTGAGGAACCATTAATGCGAAAGCCCGGAAGCAAACCCATCCTAATACTAGCATCAAACAAATGTTTCAAACCCTTCTATAGCTAACACAAAAATAAAAGGCAAAATGGGATCACCTTGTTTCACCCCTCTACGAAGCCGAATTGGATCACACGACAACCCATCAATCAAGATCGACATAACGAATTCTCCCCACAATTGGATAACCATTTATTCCATCTATCGACAAAACCCATCCTATATAAAATCGCATCAATAAAATTCTTAGAGATGCCTTTTTAAAATCAAGTTTTAGAGAAAAACACGATTGCCTACAAGATTGAATAGAATGAATTACCTTCGATGCAATGAAGGGCATACTCCTACATTTCACAAAGGCAAATTGGTTTTCCGATATTAACTCTGGGAAGGTCAATTTTAGCCGAGTAGCTAAGACTTTAGAGGCAACGTTGTAAATACCATGCACAAGAGAGATTAGCCTAAAGTTGCTCAAGGACGATGAACCCGGAACCTTTGGTATAAGAATGGTAAATGACTTTTTTAATTGAGTTTGACAGCCTCCCTGTAGCATAGAAACGATCAAATACCTCCATAACACAAGGTTTTAGTTCAACCTAGAATAGTTTATAGATAAATAAATCGAACCCCTCCAAGCCCGGAGCCTTTCCCTCATTACATGAGTTGATAGCAGCCCATACTTTTACCTCTCTAAATGGGACAGTCAGCCCCTGATTCACGATCCTACTCACCTACTAAAACTGAAGCCCCCTAAGTGAAAAAGGAATCGTTGCCGATGCCACAAACAAGTTCACATAAAACTCCTTTATAGCTGAGATTATGATATTCTGATCACTAACCTAACCCCATTTATCTCTAATTGAAAAATTCGGTTTCCTCTAGACCGAGTCGACGCTACCCGATGAAAATTTTTTGTATTATCGTCGCCCAACAATGCCACTTCACCCATGATTGCTGGTGCCGAATCTTCTCAAGACTTTTCCTATTAATCACCAATTGAGAACGAACTTGATGTAACTCCGAACCACTAGACCCATCAATTGAACTTGATGTAACCCTTCTATTGCATCAAAGTTATTACAACTACATATATAATCTATATACTACTTGAAGGTCTTCCCCATTATTATTAAGCCTAAAATTATAAAACTAATAAAAGAGTGGTGAGATATTTGGGATATCTAAACTCAGCAAATATAGAATGAGATGTGTATCTTTAGATATGGTTAAGGGTTTAGCACAATTTACTATAGAACCCTCACTGATTCGGCTAATACTGTAGCATATTGCATAGGAAATATATACATATTAAACAGGAACATATATACTCTGTCATCCCCCCTCAAGTTAGTTGAGCAGGGTTGTGAGACATGACTAACTTGTTACGAAGAGTACAAAATCGTGTGCTTGGAAGAGGCTTTGTGAGGATATCTGCAAATTGATCATCCATTGATATGTAGCATACAAACAAACATTGTGACATAACCCTTTCCATGACAAAGTGAAGATCTAGATCGAGATGCTTAGCTTGGTTGTGAAAGACTAGATTAGCCGAGACATAAGTGGCACTAAGATTATCACACCACAAGGTAGGTTAACATAATAATGAAAAACCAATATCCGAGAGATGAAAGCCGAGCCAATATAGCTTGGATGTATTCGTTGCCAATGTGCAATATTCAACCTCCGTCTAAGATCGTAAAATTGTTTGTTACTTTTGAGAGGCCAATGAGAGTGAATTTGTTCCATGGAAAATAGTAAAAGTTGAAATTGATCTATGATCATCTAGGTCTCCAACCCAATGTGAATAAGAAAAAGCATAAAGTTGAACCACAGGCTGAGGCGTGTACCAAAGACTAAAAGCAGGGGTTGCTTAAAGGTATCTAAGAATTCTCTTTAAGGATTACCAATGTGGATTAGTAGGAGGCTGCATAAATTGTGCGACTTTATAAACAATGTAGGCTATGTTTGGTCTAGTGATAGTTAAGTATCGCAATCCTCTAACTAAGCTACGATACAGAGTAGCATTTGAAAAAGAAGCGCCACCATGAGTGGTTAGCCTATCCATAGGGCATTCCGAGGTTGTAACTCCTTTACAATCAACCATTCCAGCCTTATGTATCAAATCTCGTGTGTATTTGTGTTGGTTAAGGGTCAATATCCCATCATGCCGTTGGAGCTCAATACCAAGAAAGTATTTGGTCGGTCCCAAATTTTTAATCGTAAATTGAGATTGCAAGAAGGATATAAGATCATCCTTGATCCCTTCATCATTAGTCAAAAGTAATAAATCATCAACATAAATCAGACAAAAAAGAACCACTAATCCCTTTTTCATGTAGTAAGCGAGACATCAGCTTTTGATGAGCTATAACTGTAATCAAGTAGAACTTGTGTAAGTCGACGGTGCCACATCCATGGTGATTGTTTAATGCCATATAATGACTTAAGAAGTCTACAAACATAGACATGATGAAGCTTATTTGCAAACCTGAGGGGTTAGCTCATAAACACTGGTTTGTCAAGATCCTCGTGCAAGAAAGTTGTTGATACATCTAAATGAGAAATGTTCCATCTAAAAGATGAGGCCATGGAGGGTAGAAGATGAATTTTAATGGGCTTTATAACAGGTTTGAAAGTGTAATGAAAATCAAGACCCGACCTTTGATGAAAACCCTTTACAACAAGATGAGCTTTATGACATTCTATAGAACCATCGAGATTAAGTTTGGTCTTAAAAAAACCAACTTATATCCAATCACTTAGTTGCAAGAGATGCATGTATTAGCTCCCAGGTACTATCATCCACAGCATTGTTGATATGCGATATTTCAGAATAATTCCCTTGCAAGTTAATACAAGCAATCCATATTCTTCACAATCATAACGAAACATAATTTTGAAGAATTATGTTTTAATAGGGATTTTAAACTACATCAATCAATAAATTTTTGGACTTTATTGAATTTAAGTTTGAGTAAGACTTGGTGAAAAAGGTAATAGGATCTGAATAGATTAGGAGTATTTTTCATTACTTTACTAGTTTGAATAGAGTTCTATTTCCTATATTGTATTAGATCAAATATATATTAATGCATATACCTCTACACAACTATGTGTGAGATTGTCCCAAACCCTACATGGTATCAGAGTCCGCTAAGGCATCACTACCGCCAGAACTTCTTTTTTTTGGGAAACACTTGAATTAAAATTCCAACGAACGTATTTTTATAGGAAAGAAGTTAATAGAATAGGAGGATCTAGATAAAAGCTAGCTAGATTTCTAAACCACTACAAACCAAATGTGAGGTCAAAATTGCATAAAAGATTACAGAAGTAGTCAGATTGGATCTCTAATATGTAATTCAATGAAAAATGCAGTTATAGGAGTAATTATTTATCAAAAATTCTATAACATACTATATTAAATTGATATACTTCAAGTAAAACTAAAAAATAATACAAAAAAATGTTCTTCCAAGAAATGATGCACTAAGCATGCTTCAAATTTGCAAACGCAAAAGTGTCATAAAAACAGATAAATTGGATCTCTTAAAAGTCTTCCAACTATGAAGAACAGCCATCAGATCAACAACCTTAGCACTTATGGTCGTGCAACAATTGGCATGAATTATAATTACTGTCTTAACATCCTTACTTAGTTGGCATAATCCACTAAAATATATTGTATCCAAGAATCGAACTTGAACCCCAATCTTCTTAAAAACACCTTTCTACAATATGTCTTGTATCTCATCTTGTTCTTTTTGCCCAAGAGAATTGTCTTTTCATCATACCATGAATCAAACAATGATATTGTTTTGTTGTTTGATCTTATCATGTAAAAACCTATGTTTATTGTACTTGTTGTTGACCATTCTTTCCCATTGAACTTATCTGTGCTGATCTGCAAGTCTACATTTTCGTTCTCAATCAACCTCGAAAATGGATTCCTTAATCACATCACATCTGTATTTGTAAAAATAAAGTTGTAGCCTAGTTTAAGTACATTGCGAAGGAACAAGGTCCTGGTCCACATCATCTTTATAAAATCGTTTGACATGTAAAGCTTCTTGCCATTGAAATTAACACCATGAGTGTGGAGTTTTTAGCAATGGAGGCAGAGAAATTTGCATTGTGTGTAGGAAGATTGATCGATAGTAACAAGCAAAAGATGATTGACCAAATCTCTTGTATTTTGCCCAACCCAAAAACTATCTAAGAACATATTTAGTATTGGTTTTTTATCATCATCGCCTTCTACATATGCCTTGTTCACAATTGTTATTATTAAATTGGTGTTGATGCCTCATCTAATACCGCATCTAGCCTTCCTCTCTTATGCCCATTAATGCTAGGACTACCACCATTGCTTGTACTAGATTGTGAGCAAGAACATTGTTATAAAGAAAAGGGGTTGGAAGTTTTCAGATTAAAGAAGAACACATACAACGAAGTAATTAAGAAAACACCAAACAATAAAGCACAAACAATTGAACTGGTGTGCCTGTTTGATATTTTACGGACATTAAGCAATTCTTTCAAAGAATCCATATGTTTACACCAAATGACCCGTACATCTATCCACGTGCTCTACATATTCAAACAGGCTCCCCCGATCTAACGTGTCATTCTCAGACGATGGAATTTCTACATTGGAGGATGGCTATAGGGGATGAGTTTTCAGCTCTTGTTCGTAATGGTACATGGGAACTTGTTCCATCTCATTGTGCTATTACTGTGATTGGCTGCAAATGGGTCTTCAAGATTAAGCTTAATCCTGACAGTTCCGTTGATAGATATAAAGCACGTCTTGTTGCTAAGGGATTTCCCCAAAGACCTGGCGTGGACTTCAGTGAAACATTTAACCCGGTAATCAAGCTAATTACTATTCATTTTCTCTTATCCTTTGCGGTTACATATTCATGGTCGATTTCACATTTGGACGTTTCCAATGCATTTCTACATGGGGATCTTGACTTGCCGGTTTATATGACACAACCACCTGCTTTCATTGATCAAAATTGTCCTGACTTTGTATGCCGTTTGCGGAAATCATTATATGGCTTGAAGCAATTGCCTAGAATGTGGCATCATAAATTAATAGAATCTCTCCAGCACTATGGGTTTCAATGTTCACGGGTAGATATTTCTCTATACTTCCTACGTACAGACTCGTGTGTGTTGTTTTGCTTAATCTATGTGGACGATATTTTAGTAATCAGTAACGATATGGCTCGGTCAGCTCATCTCATTTTGTACTTGCAATCACAATTTGATATTAAAGATCTTGGTCCGGTCAAATATTTTTTGGGCATTGAGTTTCTTCGGAGAGATGGCGATTTGTTCTTGTCTCAACAAATATACATCACTGATATGTTAAAAAGGGCGAACATGGACTTGGCAAATTCGATTTCAACACCGGCTTCAGTTGATAAGGTTGATGTTTCGAATTCGGTCGAATACTCGGATGTTACTCATTATCGGAGTCTCATCGGCAGACTTCAATACTTAGCTATAACTCGACCAGATATCACTTATTCAATCACAAAGGTGGCTCAACGTATGAATGCACCAAAATTGGCTCATTGGCAAGTTATCAAATGCATTTTGCGTTACCTTCATGGGATAATTTTTTTGGGCTTTAGTATTGCAAGCAACAGGGTGTTCAACTCCATGGTTTTTCTGATTCGGATTGGAGTGGGGATACTATTGATCGAAATTCTACAACCGGCTACACTATTTTTCATGGTACAAAATTAATTTCGTGGACATCTAAGAAGCAACGTACCGTGTCCAAATCTTCAATTGAAGCCAAGTATATGGCTGTTGCAAATACGACCTCGGAACTAGCATGGATTGAATCTATTCTTCGGGAAATTGGTTTTCCCTTGGCAGCCGCACCTACCCTTTGGTGTGACAACTTGAGCACCACTTACTTGACAGCCAACCGATTTTTCATTCCCGTACTAAGTACTTAGAGCTTGACTTTCATTTTGTTCGTGAGCGAGTAGCTGCCCAATCACTCATTGTTCGTTACATTTCCACAGAGGATCAAGTCGCGGATGCTTTAACAAAACCTTTGTCTCGGCACCGATTCCAAGCTTTACGAGACAAGTTGGCTGTGTTTCCTAAACCCACCCAGCTTGCGGGAGGTAATAGGATCCGAATAGATTAGGAGTATTTTTCATTACTTTCCTAGTTTGAATAGAGTTCTATTTTGTAAAGATTAATTCCTATATTGTATTAGCTCAAGTATATATTAATGCATATACATCTACATAATTGTGTATGAGATTTTCCCAAACCCTACAGAAGGTGCCCATGTCCAGTCAATTGAAGCAGGATCATGTCAGGCTTGACGGAGGTCCGTCCTATGAGCGAGTCTATCTAACACAAGGTAGTAATTTTCTTTGCACAAAAAAATCAATTCTAATCAGGATTCATATCTATCCGGCTGATGCTATCTCAATAAGAAACAATATTGTACTCTACTTAAGATTTCTTTTCACTGGCTAATAAGGAATTAAAAATAATCTTACCTACTTAAGGACTCAACTACGCATATACAAGGTCCAATCATAGAGAGGTACATGATTTTTCTCAAATAGAAAAGAAAATCCTAATCTTGTTTCATTTCAGGTTGGAAAAAGAATTATTAGAAAGCATTCAGATGTTGGAATTTTTACGAGAAATATTTGTTTTCAAATTCCAAAACATCGAAATTCGTTGGATTTGGAGTTTCTGTCCCTAATACTTTATCCCAACTCTATCTTCACTCAATTTTTACCATGTGTCCATTTTTTTTTTTAATTTACTCAAAATTTTAAAATAATATTGCAACATGCATGATTTACGAACACATGGAAAAGATTAAACGAGGGACAAAATTGAGGACTTGTTAGTTGGGACTTAAAAATTTATTTTCTGGTTGGGTATAATTACAGTTTTTGGTTATTAATTTTGAAGGATTATGATTCTGTAAAGTTTGATACTAATAAAGTTTATTCAATTTCAACCATCTATACTAGTGAATAGTGGATCCCATAAATAAATTTAATCGATTCTCAACAATTATTATCAACTTTATTACAAACTTAAACTCTTAGAGAATCTAGATATACAATACAGATCAAACCCTTATTTAGGATATGCTGCAAGCTTATTTTCCGGCAGTCCCTAATTGCAATCCACACATAATAACAATAAAAGAATAAAGATGAAAATATTTGATTAATTATATTTATATTTTTCAAATTTCAAGACGGATTGAGTCGAAGTGGTCCCCTTAAAATTTAAGGGAGATGGAAGTTTTTCAACTCTCACAAAAAAAGATAATTAGTGGATAGTTAGACATTATTACGGACTCAAATCCTTTCTTATTAGTTTATTTCATTTGTGTTAAACAGATTCATGGCGTGATACTAATTGTTACTAAAATTTAAATATGAGGGTTCAAATTCTATTTCAATTTCATAGGGCATTTCGAAGCGGGATGTGTCATTAATAATATAAAAACTATAATTATACATTGGCTTAACAAACTTTTGGTTGACTCATTTACATGATGATTATATATGTGGTCAATGGCAATGTCTTGGTCTTCGTCTCTCTCTATAGTGAACATAGAAAATTTTGATTCTTGGTGAACGTTTCATGCAAGACTTTGATATTATTGATTAAATTTTTAAGAAATTTGGATGTTTTTCTTATTCAAATGTAAAATCTAAAACTTTATCTAAAAATACCACCGATCAATTTGTTAAGTTGGATGAGAAATTCAACTCCTAAGTATTCATCTAGGAGAATGTTTATTTAGCAAACAGGGTTGGGAAGGTCTTAATTAGGCCTTCGCAATACGGATTCGGATTTGTCTATTAATGGACTAAATATTGGTCATGAAAGAAAGCTATATCTAAAAAAAAACTAAAAGCATCGTAAGTTTTGGATAGTTATCATAAATAACACAAATACTTGGTAATTCATAGTTAAGAATAAATGGAGTTAGTATTAAAAGCTACATCAACGATCCTGGTGATATGATTTGAGAGATAAATCGTTTCCTAAATTTTAGAGGAGTTTAAACTTTACACGTGGATTGACTAGTATAATATATATAAACATTTGTTTTAATGAAATGTTCACTTGGATAATTAACATTACAAGTCAACACTGATAAAGATTTCTCTGGTTTCATATCATAAATAAATGAGATTGTGCACTAGTGTATACATGGTGTAAATTGAGATGTTGATTGAGCACATACATATTTCATATTTTTCATCCAATTTGAAAAAAAACACAATAGAACATCTAATGACTTAAATACATGTTTTATAACTTAGTTATTTTTTGGTGTTTGATATATTGAAAATGTCTATTTGGTAATTGGTAACGGACAACTGATTTCGACAATGTATAAATCAAGAAACATGGTCATTACCCAAAACCCACTATTGTATCTAAAATTCATTTTGTCGTTTAGATGAACATCAAATGAGCATATAAATATGAATATATAGGCTTAATGCATTTATATCCCTTGAACTTGTCCAAATTGATTATTGATATCATGAACTTTTAAATGTGTCAAATACTTTCTTAACTTGTTTAAAATGCATCATTTTACATTCTCAATATCACGTGTCAGCTTCTGATTGGAGATGAAAAAATCAGAAAAATAATATTTTTAAAAAGTCAAAACAACAAAAAACTGATACGTGGCGATGAGAGGGTAAAATAACTCACTTTTAACAAGTAGGTGAAACTATTTATCACAATTCTAAATTTAGAATGATAAAAATCCATTTTAAACAAATTAGGAATGTGAATACATTAAACCTAGATTATATATATATATATATATATAGAGACGCGCATTAAATATATAATTTCAAACAAAATCAGACACTAAAACTTCATTTAACTATCAAAACACATTTCATGAAAAGTATTCAAGTCATTTTTAATATAAGGTGATTTTAAACGTTGTTAGACAGGTTAGAAAGTTTCTTTGCTTATTATAAGTCAATAGTAAGTGGAAAAGCATCA